>JAGDQP010000756.1:79058-130593 GCA_022664845.1 Lepisma saccharinum
TTTTATTTTCTGCATTACGATCTTGTAAGGCATACCCCAGATATCCTTACATAGGTTTTCATCCACAAACTTAGTCCAAGTTTTCTTTTTGGTTTCGTATAATTCTTTCTCGAATTTTTGCTTTATTTGTCTATAGTTGTTAAGTCTTATTCTTCTCAGTTCGTGGTCTCCAGCTGCTCGGTAGCTTTTTCTGCTTGCTTTCATTTTTCTCTTTAATCTATCCAAACTTCGAGTCCAGAGCAATTTGCGGTTGTTGTTATTTCCTGGTGTCGGTGCCGTTTTCATTACTGCTTCAATAGTTTCTTTTTCTATCTCTTTTGCCAAGTCCTCTAGGTCAGCAGTTTCTTCAATTTGTGGTAGTTTTAATTTCTCTGTTAATTTTTTGAAGTTTAGTTTTTTTTTTACATTATAGTTAATTTTCTTTGGTTCTTCGTTAAATTGTCTATCATCTTTGTTCGCTAGATCCATATTGAAGGCAATGACGCTGTGCTGGCTCGTGGTAACATCTTCCATTAGTTTCCATCCTTTTATGTATGTGTTCAAGTTGCCCCTTGTCAAAGTCACATCTATGTTACTTGCCGCCCCAGCTCTTCCCTGAAAAGTTGGCGGTTGGTCTACCTTGCTTTGGACAACTCGTTGATATATATTTATTATATTCTCGTATTTTTCTCCTTTTTCGTCCGTTTCAGGGCAGTGCCAAAGCGGTGATTTAGCATTTATGTCTCCAAAAATCATTATATTTCCCCTATAAAACCCCTCCAAAATTCGTTCAAGTTTATGTACAAAGATATCAGCTGGCATAGAGAATTGGCTGTATATATTTACAAGTGTTATTTTGTCACCTCCCAGGCCCATGCTCAGCGCCTGGATCCACCTGCAAGTGTTTTTAGAGTCTACTAGTACATCTATTTTTTTGTTAAAAATAATCACAGCCACCATTGAATTTGGATCATCTGGTATTAGTATTCTGTCATCTGTTTTCATTCCCGTCATTTTGCCCTTATTGGTATAAGGTTCTTGGACACACGCTACATCCACTTGCTCCTTGTCACAGTATAGCCTAAGTTCGTGTGTGGCTAGCTTGGATCTGTCTAGATTGACTTGGACAAATTTGAACATTTTATGGATTTCTCAAGTGGATATAGCATGCTGGAAATTAGAGTGTCGGTTCGAAAATAACTCGTCCATATGCCATCACAAATTGACGGTATACATTGTTAAGTTGAAAGCACTCATCTCTTCTTTGAAAGACTCTAATCACCAGCTTCCATAGTTCTTGCGGATCTGAGGTAATTCCGTTTGCTCGCAGATGAATCCTGTCCACCTCGTCAATCACCGGGAAGGTTATACTTTTCCCATTGCTATGGATATTTCTAACAATGGTTCTTAGTGCTGCTACGAGCATTTGGGGTTCCTCTAGTCTTGAAAGTACGTAGGCCTTATTTAGATTATCATAAAGTATGTTAGGGTTATTCCCATCCTCCGGTTCGTCTTCTTCAGCTGATCCTTCATCAGTTCCTTCGCAGTTGTTCTCTTTTGTGGTTTCTAGTTCTATCTTGTTTTCTTTTGGAGTTTCCTTATTTGTCTTTCTTTTGTGAAATCTAGCTATCCAGGATTTCCATCCTCTCCTCTTTTTCTTCAGATGATTTTTATCGTGGCAGTTTGCAACATCTCTATTCTCAAGCTCTTGGTCTTGTTTTTCTTTCGCCATGAGGTCTCTCTCCTCCTCCTTTTCCGACTCGGAGTTCGACCAGTCACTCTCACTTTCATCTCTGATTGTGTTCCATATTCTTTGTATGTCTTTCTTATCTTGCACCACCATCTCGAAGCCTACGTTCTTAATATTTTCTCCCATTTTTTAAGTATAAGTAATACCTCCTGGGGGTCTTTTCTCCATAGGCCCATACTTACTGCCGGGATCGTGATTTTTACTCTTCCTTCTTCGTTTATCCCTGCCATTAAGTTCATGGTTGTTTCAAGGTCTTCTAGGAATGTCTCTCTTGATGACTTAATATTCATAAATGTGCTGTTATATCTATTTTTTGACAAATAGATATTGAGTTCTTTATCGTTTTCTTGTGTAATGTTATAGTGTTCCAATTTTTCGATTTCATATTCGTCATGTGTGAGAGCCACAAGCTGTGCAAAACCTCTCGGGAAAGTTGTCAAGTCCGGGTTTATATAGTGCATAACTATTTGTTCTTCATGCTGCATATCGACGTATCCATTCTTGATTATGAGGAAGTTGTCTATTTTGGTTGATGTTCCTTCGTTTATCCATTTTTTAAGTATCTCCAACTTCTTGGTTTTATTGAATTGTATGAGTCTGTTCCTACTCCTTCTTATTCTGCATGGGGGGTTCTTTCTTTTTGTGGATTTTTGTTCCTGATCATGGGTCGAATTATTGTCCATAATCGAACCTATCTATTACTCTTTGTAAAGCCAGTTTATATTGAGGGCATTCCTGTTGGTTTTTGGCCCCACACAGCGTCTTCCTCATCCTACATGGTATGCAGACTTTTTGTTCCTTGGCTTTGCAGTCGGTTTTCTTGTGGCTTTTTTCCCACAGTTTCCACAACATGTGTCATTCCTGCAGTGTGCGGCGAGATGGCCGTAATCGTGGCAATTTAGGCAAGTAGTCACTACCAGGAAGTCCTTCACATTTGTGGCCTCGTACCGTATGTATACTCTAGGGTTTCGCAATATATGTTCTCTTACCTGTCTGGGTGTCTCGAAGACCAGGTGGTATCTGTCCTGGTTCTTCGGGCTAGTCTTAAATCGTGGCTTAATAAGTTGTTTCTGCTCGTCTGTCAATTCGTATAAGTTTCTTTCTATCAGTTCTTTTATCACATCCTTTTCTTTTAACTCTGATGGGATATTATAGGCTATCATTAATGGGTTCCGCTTAGTGCTTCTATTTGTTAGGTCAAATTGTTCTTTCATTCCCTGGTGCTGTCTTATTTTCTCCTCATCTGCTGGTGTCGCCATTTGTAGAATTAGTGCTGACTTTGCTTGTATAATTTGGAAATTTATGCGATCCTGCCTATTTATTGTTCTGGTTAGTCTAATTCTTGCGTCTTTTATGCTTTCGCCTTCTTTCGGTTTGATGATGATTGTTGGTCTTGTGTTCCTTTTGTTTGTTTCTATTAGTTTTGTTTTTTCTGGTACTTTCGCCGCATCTTTTTTTAGTATTTCGGCAAAGCTAACTGTTGGCGTTTGTGTAGCACTTTGATCTTTTTGTGCTTTTAGACTTCCGTTTTCTTTGTACAAGTTTTTAGTTTCCTCCTTCATTTGAGCCATTTTGTTTTCCAGTTTCTGCTTATTCTCTTCTAGTTGTCTGTTTCGGAATTCCAGTTCGTTGACAACCAGGCTTCCTTGGACTGCTTCATCTCTCAGTCTGACATTCGCAGTTTCCTCCTTCTGGAGTTCCGCTTCCCTTCCTTCTAGCTTCGTTGTCATTTGCGCAAGTTTTATTTCGCATTGTCTTAGTCTGTCATTTTCTCTTTCCAATTTGGCCTGGTTTCTTTCCAATTCCATTACTCTTCCCTCCATAAATGCTATCTTTATTTTAAGTTCTTCCATGTCTTTTTCCTCTTTTTTTTCTTTTTGCTTCTTCCTCTTCCATCTCTGGTTCTCGTTTTCTTTTTGTTTTTTCATCCTGAGCTATCGGTGTTCCTGGCCTTGAGGTATGTCCTTCCTCTTCGTCCCGGTCAGTGGGCCCTTTTCTTATACTTCTGAGCGATCTGGGTGTTGCATCTCTCTCCTTATCCTTCTGTATCTTTTCCCAGTCGGCGTATACTTCATCTATAATGGTTTGTTTAAGGTCTTTGTCTTCTTTGTTTGATCTGGGTTTTCCCGGATTTATTTCTTTTTTCTTGATCTTCTCTTGGAATTTAATCTGGAACGGGTTTTTCGCTTGGTCTCGCGGGTCCCCTTTTTCTGAGAGCCATTCGTTCTCTAGTCTTTCAAGGCCCGAACGCGTAAAATCCGCTAGGTCGCACTTTCTCGCCATGTTCGATAACGCTACGAATAATCACTAAGTCACAGTACAGTCAAGCTGTCTTTACACTTACAGGAAATAAATCACCGCACCCCTGGAACCACAGGCCAGGGAGCGCAGCATCCGGTCGGGCACCGACCTCAGGGAGGGGGACCAACGTGGGAAATAAGGAGTGAGTGAAAACGGGGGAGAGTAAAAGGGGGAGGGGTAAAGGGGGTAAAAGGGGGATGGCGACCCCTCAAAAATTTGGGGGGTCAGTAGCCCCCTGGCCGAGGCCAGCGCCCTCCCAGAACGCTACACACCCATCACCAACGGTCCCGAGGATACAGATCACCTAGCCCTGCATGTTCACTATTTGCACCAACACGTAAGAATTTTCAGTGTACTGAGTGACCAGGACTTAGAAAGAAAGATTCTTGCCTAGCGAGAGATTGTCTGTTGAAGGTCACCGGATATTGTCGGTCAGTTACTTCAATGATGTAGAAGTTTTCTGATCGACGTGAATAGCATCGGTTTTAAGCCCATAAAGTTAGCATAGAAATCTTTTGGACCCAATTACTCCCCCCCAAAAAAAATCTGGCGAAGTCTATATCCTCAGGAGTTATGCCTTTTAGGTTTATAATCAAGTTTTTGTAGTCACTTTTTATCTCCTTCTTGTTCCTCCCATCAAAAGGACACACGAAAACGGAGCACTTTCACACACGCCTTACCCGTATCAAAGCACTAACACATCTCCTAGTAAAGAATATTCGGTAGTTATCAGGTCTTTATGCAACTTTAGTGTGATTACGATAATAGGAAACTCGATTTACGAATGTCCACTATGTCGCACGCCATCTATTGGAAAGGCCGATGACAACTGTCAGTCACCCACAATGAGACGTGATGCGGTGGCCGTGACCACTACCCTTCCAAGACAAATATGAATAATGTCGAATGTACATTGCATCATATTTTTTCCACTAAATATGAAAAATAGTCTCTAGCATATTCCTTTCTTTAATAGCAAATCAAGTAATATTATCTCGTCCTACCCTTGCACTTTCTTTCATAAAGTCCTTATATACTGTAAATATCATATTCTGCATTGAAAACACTGCTTCCGAGAACTGTTTGTTTGTGTAAAAACGAATGTTTTGGTGATACTAGCGCCATCACAACAAATGCATTCCCAACTGAAACAAGCTTTACATATCATGTCAGTGTTGTTTACACTATTTTTGTATATCGTTAAGTTTTATTATTTTGAAATAGAAAATGGAATATATATATAGGCAATATACCCGCCTATGCTAATGTTTAAGTTGAACTAAAAACCTGTGTGTGATTTTTGAAGTATTAAATGTAACCAGAACAAGTGTAAACAGCGGGGCAGGAATAAACATGATATTTGACGTAAAGTAGGTAATATCGGGAAACAACTGAGGGTCGAAAAGTAGTATGTGGTCATGTGTATAATAAGAAGAAGGAAGGGGACGATATAGTGTACAATTTTGGTAGTTGAAAAAAGTTTCTATTGTATGTGTAAAAGTTAATATCTTCATGTGTATTCAAAGTTACGATCCTTAATATTCTCCGGGAAAGTTGTGTTCTTGAGTATATTGAGTAGACGAAAACATACCAAGGTGGACCTTTTAGGGCATTGATGTGACGGACAACGGAGCTGGGGTAAGAGTATACGATTGTTAACGCTCTATGTAAACGCTGGTCTCACGAACAGTGCTCGAACTTCTGCTCTTGGAAAAATCTATACGTGTGCGATTGATGCCATTCATGCTTTCTTTCAGTGCTTAGTTTCTTTTGTGACTTTTAATTAAGAATCATAGTTTCAAATTGATTGAGAATAATTTCGTATTCTTATAACGTAAAAAACAGTGTCAACTTATAGTCTAAGATTTTCGCTTCCAATTTTATGATTATAATATGAATTTAATATCACATAGTTTAAATATGTACTAATTCGTAAATTAACTTTTTTGTAATATGTATTAAATGTCATTCATTTTCACATTTTAAATTCTGTTCATTCTTGATCCTTCCTCTGTTTACTCCTATGCTATCGCGGCGAAATGTGTTCTTTTCTGTACGTATAAAATATGGCCTAATTCTGTTTAGGATAAAACATAGTAAACGCAAAAAATACACGTGTTACCAGAAAGACCAAGATATCACATGTTATCTTTCTTTTGTGTTTACCTCTGATAGATGAATAAGTATAAATTTCTAAAAGAAATCATTCGCCCTGGTGTTCCCTACAAATCTTTGAACGAAGTTACTAGTAACACAAACAAGTAGGATGTTCAAAAGGAATTTTTGATGCTGGCGATTATACTTGCCCTACCTATGCGATTGAATACGTATATTCATGACAGAATTTACATTGACGATAAATTTGAAGACAAATGCGTAGTTCATTTAGATAATCGCCATCCTCCAAGCCCCATGAATTTTGGAAAATCGGCAAAAATACTTGTAGTAATACACCCCTTTTCTCAAAGCTAGGATAATTTGCAGCCATAAATATTTTAGAAATAGTGTCAGAAGATCTGGAAATATGAAATATATCTGCATTTTACGGGTACTTTTTCTTTCCTTTAAATTGCGAATATAAGATAATTGAATTATTCTGAATGCATTCTGGAATCATAACACCTTACTAATGTGGAAGAAAATTATGAACTCAATAACACTAATATCTTAATTTTGGATTTTTGTACAGAGTAGCTTTTGGAAATGGACTACACGAATGAACATAAATACTTGCACTTATTGATACCCTTGTAAATCTCGTAGATATATGGTATTAATTTGTGAAAAAAGGAACAGTTTCTTACTCAATGATTATAAAGTTTAAATAAAATGAATGTTAGATTATGCTAAATATGTGACCATCACATAGCTCCACCTAATAAAAAGATCATTGTTGGTAAATTAAGCTGGTGTCTATTTGCATAATGATATTCACTTTGATTTATTTTAGATGTTCGACCTTGAACATTTTTTGTGGATCTGATTTTGCTATTTGTTGTATATTCTTACCTCATTCTCTATTTTCTTACAATTATTATAAAGCAGCCATTTCGTTGTGATTCATGGCATTTTGGGGTACGATATTTTGAGTTCGCATCATCAAACGATTAACAATTAGATATCCACTAAGACATAAAATAATACTTATGGTCAACATTGAATTGTCATAGCTTCCTCTGACGTCGAACATAGAGACAACGGTAGCTTCTAAGATGACAACACCAACACTTGAGTCCAACAAACAAGAGGTGACCCAAAACAGATATGAAATATACTTTTGTAAGAACATACACAAAACAAAATAGTGATACATTAGTTTGGAAAAGACACATATAGGCCAGCACACTATCTTTATTCCTGCGCCAAACAAACTCCACGAAGGCCTACATAACAAAAGATCTTCTCGAATCAACTAGACAGAAACATCATCATCATAACCAGCAACATCTTCAGGGAAACGGGAAGTGGGCACTAATGTTGTGGCCACAATGGAACGTCGTTCCTTTGACAGGAACGACAGTAGATCTTACAAAGCACTGATTAGAAAGACCGAGTATGTAATAGTAACAGCCCTTAATGTGTTTGAACTTGTATCTCAGAAGGGAGAGGACATGGATACAAAAACAAACCAATAGTCAGAAAATCTTGGCAACACGACTCCCAATATTTATTTCATAATATCAACAATATTGTAAAGTCGTTATCACAAGTTCTAAAGACAAACTCTGAACCTCAGTCTTTAAAGAGAATGTCTCATTTCATACTCTTAATACGGAGAATTACAGAATTACAGTTTTGTAATAAAAATAATGTGCAGAGAGAATAGCAAAGAATGAGAGGCAAATCAAATTGGCAATTCGGAAATTTTCCGCACTGAAGGGAAGTTAAGGTTTAACGGATGGACTAAATTATCTGGGATACAAACGCTTATTTATTAATCTGATTTCCTACTAAAAATTCTTAACTGGGAAACCTTTGATGCCTCTAAATTGAAAGAAAATCTAGGGGGAAAAAATGCTGTAAATAATAAGGTATTTATAAAGAGCAAAATGATGAAATAATAATGTGTTCTGTATTCCTGCAAATTGTGAATTGGTGTTGTAATTATATAATAAATCGCTCTTGTCTTTAAGATTAATGTCACATGCGGCTTGCCGAAAATTAACAATTTCTGGTGATTGTCGAATACTTAACGAAGTACAGTATAATCTTAGAAAATTACACACTTAAGTTCTGCATACGTTTTCTTTCTTGATTATTATTAATGGACAATGTCACCAATCCACTAGCAAATCTATCTGCTAAATTTGGATAATGATAATTGTGACATACGTAGTCGTTCTATCTGTAGAGTGTTGCGTATTTTGAAGGCTATTTTACGAATAAAATATAATATTTCGCGCCATGAAACTGAAGGAGTGGAACCGGATACGAATTGGTACATGAATTACTTACGTATTATGAGGCGCTGTAGTAACAGAAAAGTATAGCCAAATCTTGAAAAATAATCAACAATTCAAAATAATAAAATTTTGCACTTGATATCAAATGAGCAAAAACGTATAAATTATATCATCAGCGGGCATATCAACATGGGAAAGCGTGCTCGGGTTGTGTTTGCATTTTGAACAAAAGAAAGCGGCGTGGTAGTTGTATTGTTAAATTTAAAAAAAATAGAATAATTAAAAAAATATTAAACTAATAATCATCGTAATTTAACCAGAAATCGCTTAGAACAATATATTTCACCATGTTTTCTTCCTGGTCCATGATTCTGAAAGAAAATATTATTGAGTAGAACTCTTTGATAAACTGTTGGTTAACTAGGGAATAATATCAATTAAATCAAACTTAAATACCTAACATTAACATGCACTACGAATAGACTTCAGATATATATGGAGTAAGATTATTGATTAATTTTTAATCAAGCTGGTAGTGTCTGTATCTATCATATTAGATACCAGTTAAATGTATATGTGTGTAAGTTACTATAGCTGCCTGATAGTTTACGAAACAACTCCTATTCAATGATCCCATTTTCACTGTATACCGTCTAGACTAATTTTGACGATGACTGAGTTTAAGAGATTTCTCCATTACAATATTAACCTTATAACTTTGCTGATCAGACGGGAATTTGGTGTTCAATAGAGGCTTATTTTTATTAACCTTAGGCTACGCAATGCACCTTTGCGCTTAATTTACGCAAGGTTATAACACCTATTTAGTGTATTCTTTACACGTACATTTACATATGTGATAGAATAATAGAATTATGGTAGTCATTATCGTTATATTATGGTTTGACATTTTAAATTTTTAGGAGTATTCTAATAAGTTTTTCTGTTCGCACCGAATAAAGCAAATTAGTCTCTCAACTACGCGGATTTTTAATTTTAGTTCACTGCGATTCATGAAAGCTCTCTACGATCCTGCATCTGGAAGAAACAATTCATTATGACTATCCCAAACACTTCAAGCAACTTCTTGACACCCGAGAGTACTCTCCACACAAATAGTTCTTACACACATATATTGTTCTTTGCATCCTGTTCTTGTTGGATGGGCAAAACTGGCATCGTCTTCTTGTATATGGAAACTCCACGTCAAAGTCTGCTTGCTGTGATGTAGAAGGGGCGGAATTATGCATAACTGCAAGGACTGGTTTATAAAGCTCTAATTTAGAGCGTTTCCTGATTTGAGGTTGTACTCATTCTTCAACTAGATCAACCAAGAATTGATATCGTAAGTAATTTTGCTTATTATTTTAATATCCTTTGATATTGCACAACAATATGTTTTTTTGCAAACGTGGACATATCAATACGGTTAACAAGCATCTATGTATCATCTGTTTGTCTTACATTTTCAGGAATAGTTGCAACCATCTGGCCCAGGGTATCAATGCCTCCTTTGGTAAAATTCAGTACAGAATGATGTCTGGTTTATTTTATTCTTCTGCAATGATATCATTGGAACGATGCATACTTGACAGTAAGACTACAGATCTGTCCTTTTGAGACACATAGGAAACAAAATTGAGCTTTGCGAATCCAAAGGTTGAACTTTCCTTTTGTCGGTTTTAATTTGGCTGAAACTCCTTTGGTATGAATGTCTTATATTTGCTTACAGTACCTACACTGGTAAGATAATTTTGTAACAATTTTCTTCCTAGCGGAAGCGACGTAAAATTAGCACAACTAACATTCCTTGTGGTACCATGAAACGGTTCTGCTGAACTCGCTACAATATATTCAGCTACATTATGTTTTCTTTCTTATTTTTTTCAAGCTAAGGTATGTCTTTCAATGCATAAGCTGTCTTAGAATCACACACGCACAATATATTAAATTCATAATTGTCCGGTTTCGAACTTATATACAGTCAATACCCACACCTTCCTCTGAATGGCACTAGCTGTTCGTCAACTGTGAGATTCTCTCCAGGTAAGTAAAACATCCCTAGGTTAATATTTACTATCTTCCACAATCTCTGAAGGCTGCGAATTTATAATTTTTCTCTTCTTACACTTCTTGGGTTGAATCAAACCTTAAGTATGTAATTAGATCAATGAATTTTTTAGGCCCATTGTTGCTCGAAATATTCGTGGTCCATATAAGCGACTCCATAATACCCTTGTACTCAAGTAATTATATTTGGAATGTCCTGCCACGATACGCAACCCAATGAGAGGCTTTATTTCAGAACAGACACACGGCTTCCAACGAGCTAGGGGACTTTTTGAAGCACGCACAGTCTCTGCCATAGCATTTGTGTATTTCAATACTATACTTAGTACACCATCCGAAATCTACAATTCAAATGTATCAGCCAGAGTTTCAACAGCTTTCAAAGAAGGCAGTTTTACTTAATTCATTTGTTATTTTATTAATTATGCAGTGGGACTTTTCCTTGCAGTGGAGATTTTTTATTCCATACAGTACTGTGTTTTCCATAGAAAACATTCCTCGGTTTAGATAGTTGAGGACTTTTGTCATCATAATCGCTTTCCCCACTATTAAGGCCTACTTCATCATTCACTTGACTATTTGTTTCGTTATAGTCACTATTACCATCAGAATTCATGTGTTCAGTATCTTCTTCTACCAAGGCAGGACATATATCTTCACCAGAAAGTTACGTCGAGCCATCGTACAAAACCCTATATCCTTTCAATACACGAGAGATCTTTATGCAGAACATTTCTGCAAAGTTATCATGAGTACATCAGTATGTTTTTTACACTAGCCGTAGTTAGCACCCCAAAAGGGCTACATCCTTAATTCGGGAAGGAATATTTGGATATAGGGCAATATGAAAAGGTATGTGGGCTAAGGGACTTTTATATATTTTGAATCATTTATTTTATTGCATCTAATATCATTGTGGCCATTATAAGCTTTAGCTTATAACCATATTATTCATTGGGTAATCGCTGATCAGATATGATGATGGAATGATGGCGAGGTGCAGATTCTCGCCACAACACTTATGTAATCAGACGAGTGGATCTTCTGCCCAGGGGCGGCTCTTGGCTTGATGGAAGACGTATGAAGCCCTGTTAATACATTGATGGTCACTGTGCATTTGATAAGGGTGCAATGTATCCCCGTATGGTGGTGTATCACGTGAACTATATGCAGTAATGAGAGATAAGTCTGGATGATTGTGTGGCAGTGTGTTCTGATATAGTGTGATAAAGTGGTGGAATGACATGTGTATGAGCACCGTTGGTGTTCTCGTGAGTACTGAGTGCGTCGTGAAGCAAGGGGTGTTTCGAGTCAAAGCGGTTTGATATGTAACGGGTGCGTAGAGTTTCTAAATGTAACAGTAAGTGTGGAAATGTAAGTCGTTCGTATAGTTCTCTTGTTGGACTAGGTAGTTGTATTCGATATGCAGTCCGTAGCGTGCGTCTTTCAAGTACTTGAAGTTGGTGATGTATGCGATGAGGAGCAGCGGTCCAGGCTGTGAATCCGTATGTTAGCACGGGTCGTAAAAATACCTTGTATGTGTTGAGTACTGTGTCAGCTTTTAATCCACAGCTTATTCCGGTCAGACGTTTGAGCAGGTTGAGTCGGTTCTTGGCTTTAGTGATGACATTAAGAGATGAGGCCGCAGGTTAGGTGATGGCCAATAATTAATCCGAGGTACGTTACTTTATTGGAAGGGTTGCGTTTAACTCGGGAACGGCGTTTAGGGAGTATAAAGACTATGGCTTGAGTTTTGTTAGAATTGATGGTTAGGCCCCACTTGCTGCAGCAGGATGTGAAAGTGTTTATAGCTTGGTTCATGATGCGGTTAATGTGTTGAACGGATTTACTCAGTGCCAGGAAAGCGGTATCTTCTGCGTATTGAAATATGTGGATGTTTGGTGATAAATCGGCTATGAAGAGGAGATAGAGCAAATCTTTGCGGAACGCCGCAGTATAGGAAGCTGAGATGGAGTTTATAGAAATATGGGAAAGACGGTTGGTAAGAAAGTTATGGATGAAGCGTATGTAAATAATGGCGAGTTGAAAGAAACGTAATTTGAATATGAGGGCTTGGTGCCAGACTTTATCGAGAGCTTTTTCAAGATCAAAAAGAACAAGACACGAAGGTACTGAAGTGTTGTAGTGGTTTGAGATCAGGTCGTTGATGCTATAGGAAGGGCGAAATGCAGCTTGATGGAGCGGAAGGAGGTTGTGTTTTTCGAGGTGGTTGTGTAGGCTGTTAACAATGATTTTTTCAAGTGTTTTGCTGAGTGGGAAGTAAGTTTGCTAGGTCGGTAAGATGATATAACGTGTGGTAAATTAGAGGGTTTCGGAAACATAAGAGTTTTTAAGGTTTTCCAGGGTGTAGGAATGTGCCCAGTTCGGAGAATGAAGGTATATATGGCAGCAAGGAGTTGATGAAGTTAGAGTGGTGCTTCTTTAAGATGTCAATAGGTGATGGAGTCTATCCCAGGTGTGGATTTTCTTTTGCGTGCAAGGATTTGTAGGATTTCAATATGCGTGATTGGTGCAGTTAGTGGGTGATTTGGTAAGGGGTGATTTGGGTTCGGTTGGAGATTGTGAGTTGCGATGTTGAGGCTGTCGGCTGGATGGTGTCGCATAGGGTTTATAGGTATGGATTGAGTTAATATGTCCTGGAGATAGTCTGCAAAAGCATTAGCTTTGTCTGTATCTGTATGGAGAGCATGATTGTTTTGTAGTAGTGGGTATGACGTTTTGCTGTATTTGCCTGTAAGGTTGTTAAAACACTCCCAGTATGTAGATGGATGTGCCGTGTCTGCGAGGTGGTTGCAGGTTGTTATCCACTGGCGCAGTTTATAGGCTTTTACGTAGTTATGTACGGTGCGTTGATATAGTCGATGAAGTCTTAGTGATTCAGGGTTCCCTGTGCGCTTCTAATCTCTGTAAACGTAGCTTGAGCGATTTATTAGGGGAATGCATTGTGGTGGGAGGTGCGGACGGAATGGATGTTGAGTTCTGGTTGGAATGTATGGAGTGCTAAGTATTATGAAGTAATAACAATATCGGGCGTGGTGTTGGATATTGGCCTGGTATGTTGAGGTAGTTGATGGAGAGTTCCGGTCGTTTGAAAGTATATGAAATTTTGGAAGGCTAACTTTTCTTGGGCAGAACGGGTGTATATATTGATGTCGGCCATAATAATATAATTCTGGAAGTTATTCGAGATATATGTAAAGAAGTTCATGGGTATAAGATGTCCTGGTCGTATATATATGGTTTCTAATGTAACACAGATATAAGATAATCATGAGATATTCAGGTAGATTTTGTAATGGAAGTTTGTATTGTCGGTGTGCTATGGATGGGGGAACACCTATTGCTGTTCCTCCGTTTGCTCTTAATGCTGATTTTTGACTGTCCTGACTAATAAGTGTATATCGCGGGAGTTTACACCTCTCAGTAGGCTTCAAATGTATTTCATTAAGGAGAAAAGCAGTGGCATGTTCTTCTAGGAGGAGCTGTTCGAATAGCGGCTTATGGGTGGGTAAGGAGCGGATATTGAGGAATATGAAAGTTAAAATCATGATGCGGAATGCAGATTGGTTGTAAGGGTGCTTCGGATTATACTTCAGTTTCGAGTGTATTAGAATGAAAGGAAGCATATGGCCCTCAGTAAGTTGCATTACAATTTACGTGAAGTATTGTTTTTTGCGGCATATTGTATTTGTTGAAGTACATGTTGACGCTGGAAGGGATGTAAGTTCTAAAGAGTTACTGTTATGAAGGTTAGCAGTTGATCTACGGTGATAGGTTGGTAGACAGATGATACAGTAGTGCTGTCCCGTTGTTTTGTTTCCGGAGTCCTGATGGGAACGATTAGTTCTGGTTTTGTCGGTTCTGCTGGTGGTCGTGCCTTACATTTGTAACTAAATGTTGGGTGTCCTTCACCACAAGTGTTACATTTAGGTGTCTGTTGTAAGTTGTTGCAAGTCTTTGTGTTATGGGTGCCAGAGTAGAATTCACATTTGATGGTGTTGTTACATTTAGGTGTCGGATGATCATTATACATATGGCATTTCTCGCATATAAGTGTGAGAGGCTTTGGTGAGTGAGAGGGTTCTACCCTATAGCGCCTTCTGTAGATATATGCCACGTTTGATAGTAAGTCATCGATTGTTTCCTGATTAATGGTGAGCACGCAGATCATGTAAGTGGGCCCTCCCTGTTTAGTTTTCATCCGTAAACATTTAGTGATGCTGTGTCCTTCATATTTCAATTCGCTTTCTACTTCATCGTCAGCTAATGTAGGATCAACGCAACGAATTACGACAGACAGTGTTGGAGGTTTTTGTGGTGGTGGTTGTTGTTTGATCGACTTCTGTTCGGGACGGGCGTAAGCCATAGTGCTGTATCTTATCTTATCGATTTCTGTTCAAGTCGTGTCATTGTAGTTGTTTTACCAAATATTTCAAAATTGTGACGATTTTGTATTTAGTTGCTAGATTCTGAACTGGGGACTGAACGGTTATCCTGTTTTTTGTAGGTATGAGGCGTGAAATTGTATCGCGTGCAACATATTTGGTGAACTGTTGAAAAAGCTGTTTTGGGTTTTGATATTTAGCGTCATAGTTAGACAGCAGAAATGAATAAGTTCTGACTGTTTTTTCGTTTAAACCTGAAAATTGAGGTTTATCGTTTATGTCCATGTGTCGATCGCTTTCGGATTCGCTATCGGAGATAGTATGTGCCTTTTTCGTAGATGGCGATTGTAGCGTGGTTCGTCCTGATCTGCTGTGTGCCGGTGACCTTGATCGTGAATGAGAATATGTAGATATCTTGTCTAAACTACGACGGTGTTTGGATGCTTTTAATGTTGAGTATTGTGGTAGCTCATTATATGATGGTGGTCCCGGAACTACAGTTGGAAGTCCTTGATGTTGTCCACACGTGTCCGTCATATCCAGTTGCAATTCTGGGCCAAGGGTCCGACGTCCATTAGTGTACACAGAAGTCTTTCAGTCAGTGATGAGGGTATGTCACAATGAGCAGTCGCTGTGCAATGACTGCTTAGATTTCTCCAACTAACTTGTACCCTCCGACAATGAAAATTGCCATCAGACTTAAAGTGACCGTACGTGTACTGGTCTCGCTTGTGCGTATTGTTTCACAAGGTCCTCGTAAGCACACTAAAAATCACAGTTAGGTTAGGTTCAGTTATGATCAATATGCTCTCTATCTTCAGCATATTAGCAAACTAGAACAATTTATTTGCAGGATTTCGTTATTAGTAGGAAAACAATAAGCTAATCGTGCACAACAAAATTATCTAGATACGAATTGCAAACTAGATTCAGTGTACACATAAAGAAACTCGCCAGTAAGAAAACAATTTATGAAATAAAGCTTATATAATTATTCTTCGTACACACTAGACGTATGCGATATGTGTTAACAACATACCAAATATCTATATGAAGTACTATCCAAGGACATATTTAATGTTTATTGCATAAACTAATGTCAAACACATCACAGGTATACGTCATAAAATAACGAAATAACACATAATATCAAAATAATTCTTTGTGCCTTTCAGACCCACCTTGCGTCAATTGAGGACAAAAAAAAACAAATTTTGCATCACATAAACTGCGCGAAAAATTTGAAATGTTTATATGGCGAGTAGAACTAGTATCTCGAGGAATAGAAGAAGTCTCATTTCACTTGACGTAACTTTTTCAGTGGGCAAGAAAAAATGTAATCTTATATATTTGAGAACTGTAGGGGGAAACGATTGACAACGAAAAATATCTGTAATTGACTGTGACATGTTGTATATATGGATGATTTGGCTATTGACATTATACTGATCGATTTCATCATCCTACTGCAGAATAACAACTGATATATGAAACTTGGACTGATAAAATGTCCGTATAACATAAATCGTATGATATAAAATGTAGTGTACGCCCATAAATACACTTGAGGCGTAAGTGCATACTCCAAATCAGATACCGAGACTATCTTGATGGCAGGATACCCTATTCTTCTACTACAGCGCCGATACGCTTCTGTAGTGTGTAGAAGGACTCCGGACGATTCGCAATTAAACATGCCGGTACAAGAACTAAACAACTCCATTTTAGATACTTATCAGGAAACAAAAAAAAATCATGCAAAAATAACTATCGGTTTTAGATTGATATACATTTTAAAAAATGTCAGAAATGTTTGTAAAAGTATAAATATTCCTATTCCTTTATTATATGTAATAGTTTGTAATGTAGTTATCTAGTTTTTGTCCTGGTATACCTACTTTTCTACATGTATATAAAGTAGCAGTAAATATCTTCAAATTTTGAGAAGTGAAGAAGAAATCTTTATTATTTGCACATATTATAGTTATTTCATATCTACAAAATATTTTTAAGTCACTTACATAAAAATATTAGTTCCACTTGAATTCAATCATCATTTTGCGAATTATGGGCAACAATATCGTCATAAAAAATAATACTGGAGGAACGAAACCAATGACCCCGAAACCCTTATTATGGAATTTTTAGAAACTATCCGGCACAAGAAAAAGAACCTTCCGATATCTGCCTGCGTCCTGTCCCGGCCTGTTGATTGTTTTATTAATATATCCTGTTAAAAGCAACGGATATGGCTTGTTCTTGAATCGACTAAAAGCATTTTTTTTAACAACAAATTTACATTGAAGACTTAACTTGAATGAACATGAAAATGTCTGATTCTTTCACCGGCATCCTCAATTGTTCGTTTAAACGAACTCAGACATGGTCTACAGAGTTTCAGGGGGAAACTCGAATTGGCTGTCCCATGTTACAAAACGACTCCGGTGGAGAACCTGGCGTTTCTATGTACGCGTTATGGTCGAAATGGGCTTTAAATACTTTGAGAACATTGGAAAATATCCTAAATCTCTGCTTCGTTGATAACAACTTGCTGTACCAGCTTTATGCAAACTTCTTTTGATTAGTATATTTGCTAAAAAGGTACAAAATTAAAGGAAAAGTAAACATACAACATAAATATTATGATGATTACATTCTAATAAATATTTTATAGAAAAATTTTATTTAGATTTTTTCCCCATTTATTGCCTTAAGTATGAACAACTTCATCTTAAAAAAAACTATTAATGTCCATAGTTACCTTAGACTTTTTCTGCATTGATATTTTTCACAATGCCTTATTGTAGCATATTAGAAAATATATATTCTACTCTGAAAACTGAAAATTGTTATACATTATGAATTTTTAATTACTTACCGTGACGTTCATATATTTTATTCTTTAACCCAGCATCGCATATTATTTTACTGTTTGAGTTAATAAACCCATGTGACACGATTGCAATATCTTCATCTGATTCTACGAGACAAAGAATAAGAAGACATTAACTCTTTCTTCATGTGTTACTAATCAGAAAAGTATTTTATAAGTATAAAGATAACTATGAAAGCACAACTGACAAATTGTATTAAGACACAAAAAAAATATTCTATAAACTCAAGTATTTTAGTTACGTAAATTATAACTTATGTGTGGACTCTTGCAACATTTAGATATCAAATTTGAATATTTGAATAATGCAACAATTGAATCAGTTTAAAAGGAGATTTGTGCTAAGTATTTTGAATCGCACGTATCTTCTTTTAAAAACTATAGATTCAATTGTAGTTTATTTCATTTTACAAAACATACATATACTCTACCATTTCTACACAGTTTATTAATAGGTTTCTAACTAACAACAAGCTAAGTAATGGTTTTATTGTGGACAAAAAGCACCTCCGTATAAATTAAAATTATGTTATAACGTATCCAAAAGAAAGAGTTAAAATCATAGGGACAAATCAAGGTTAATAAGCGAATGCCGGGGTCTCTCACTTCAGAGTCAAAGTCATAGATTTCGCAACCGGTGTCCATGACTATGCAAACAGTAAATGGCTTAACTCGGTCGAACTTGTGGCTGCTGAAATCTCGTATTGGCAGAAATGGAGAATACTAAACGATTGAAAAGGACCTGCTATCTTTAGAGCCATATTCATTGTTTTCCTCAGCGTTGCAAAACACGATAAAACCAACGGTTTATAGACCATCTCTGTCGGACTTGTAGTTTCTGAGATCAAGGAGGGGCACAAAAGTAGAATATCAAGCGGCTGTTAATACAAAGGACCTACTAATTTTAGGTTCAATGTTGTAGGTTATTCCACGGTTTCAGTCCATTATGAATCCAATGGTATATGGCTTAAGTTCTGTCACATTAGTAGTTTCGTTATCGTTTCTGATCGTGATGAATTCAACGGTACCAAAAATACATGAAAACCATTGACGTACATCACGTTGAGTCGCAATATCTTAGTTCAGTTTAAATATTCATATAAACGCAAAGACGTACGGAAACGTCCACTTTGTCAATATGGCGGTCGCATGGACCGACAATAAATGAAAAGAATTAAGGAACATCGCTTTGAGTGGAAATATTCCCGTAAATGCCGAAGATATAGGAAAAAGCATTATTTTTTTTTTCAAGATGACGGACGGCGGTACTGAAAATGCACGAAAACATTCAAATACATGGATCGGAGTAGAAATGTGTTGGTTTGGTAGAAATGATGCAATAAATACCGATGATATAGGAAAGAGCTATTTTTAAAGATAGCGGTGGTGTAGAAAATGGCTTTTGAGCGACATTCTCTATTAAAGATGGCAACTTTTTACCGCTTTTTTATATTGCCGTGAGCTACTTGTGATGGTACACCTTCATACACAATTTCATTTCTCTAGCTCCAGCAGTTTAGGCCATTCTCCCTATACAACAATACGCTTGGCGGCCAGTTTGCATCGAAGATGGCGATTGATTCTACATTTTGTAATAGTTTCTTAACCTACAAGTTATGATGTACCTTTATACCATATTTGGTGTTTCTAGCTCAAGCGGTTTAGGATATGAACTCTACATAGAGATGGAGAATACTAAGCAATTTAGAAGGACCTCCTACTTTTAGAGTCAAACTAAAATTTTCCCCCACCGTTGCGGACCATGACAAATCCAACGCTGTATGGTTCATCTCTGTGTGACCTGTAGTTACTGAGATCTAGGGGGGCAAATACATCGATTTAGAACACTAAGGGATTGAAAATGTGCTGCCAGTTTTAGAATGTATTTGATAGGTGATTTCATGCTTTGAGACTATTACGAATTAAACGGTGTATGACTCACCTCTGTCGGACTTATACTTACTGAGATCAAGGAGAAACACAAATGGGAATACTAAGCCATATTAAAAGAATCTGTCAGTTTCAGAGTCAAACTGATAATTTTGCCGACCGTTTCAGAACATGACAAATCCAACGGTGTATGGTCCAACTCTTTGTGACTTGTAGTAACTGAGATCGAGGAGGGGACAAACATACCATATCTTTTTAGATGGGAAACATTGAGAAAACTAAGTAAATGAAAAGGACCTGCTAGCCTTAGAGTCAAAGTCATACGTTTCCTAACCGTTTCAAATCATGACGAATCCAACGGTGTATGGCTAAACTCTTTCGGACTTGTTGTTGCAGGGATCCAGGGGAGACGGACAGGCCATCAGGACAAACCCTATATCTTCGCTTATTCACTGACGTCCATATGGGTGACCTAATAACTACTCACGTGTTAAGTGTGCTTACTTTTATAATAATAGTGGGAAATGACACGCGCAGTCAAATGCCACACAGACAAATAACAAACTTTCATAAAATAAATGTATTAAGGTTGCCTTTTCCTCAATATCCTACTACAGTTCATGAATTGCCAATTTGTATCATAACATTTCATTGGCAGTTACATTGCTTCTATTTAGTGTTTTAATATACATTCGACATTGCCTTATGTGGTTTAATGCTATTTCACTTCAAATCTTAACTGTGTAAATGACTCACATTTCATTGAAATTGAGTAATTCAAAACGGCAAACATAATGCTTATTTATAGTGCTCATATTACATATATGTTTTCAATTATTCAGTATTAGCGTCAAACGGACTCCGTACAAAATATGTGTAATTTGTGGACCAGTTATTGGGTGTTAAACATTAAATATTGCTCCAATGCTTTAAATTTTAAAAGCGATTTACAGTCCCTAAATTATTGTTTGTATAAACATGCCCCTCTAGTTATCAAAAGACAATAGTTATTGAATTAAAATTTCATAACAATGTAAACATTAGATGATGTACCCGGTGCGTAAATATGAAACCGGAGATTGTGTACAGAAAAGACACAGTGATTGGAAGACAATGTTAAGAACCATTTTATTCCAAGTATTGGTCATCGCTAGCGATACATTTCTGCCATCGCTCCGTAAATGTGTGGATGCCAAATATAAGTAAAATGTGCCTCTTGTGCTGCAAGCCAATTATCAAGCCATTTTCGTAATATGTGAAGCACTGGTCACAAAGTGCGTGTCCCATGGATGCAAATAAGTGAACATCGGAAGGAGCCAAGTCTGGTGAGTAAGCCGCATGCGGAAGGATTTCTCAGCCTATCGTCGTAATCGTCTCCTTGACCGGTTTTGCTGTGTGGGAGGGTGCATTATCGTGAAACACAATCACTTTATGTTGTCTTTCGTCATACTCTGGCGTTTTTCACGCAAAGCTTCATGCAAATCGATTATTTGTTGTCGGTAACTTTGGGTATTCACGCTTTCGCCAGATTTCAGTAGTTCCTAATACATCACTCTCTTCTGATCTCACCAAATAAAAAGCACTGCCTTCCGTCCATAGTGATTTGGTCTTGCAGTCGATGTCGCCGGTTCTTCTGGAGTTACCCATGCTCTTTTACGCTTAGGATTCTCGAAATAGACCCACTTTTTGTCACCAGTCGCAAATCGATGGAGAAATGATTTCCTTTTTTACCTGGCGAGCAGAATTTCACAAGTGGTTTTACGGTTTTCCTGCTGTCGTTCAGTCAATGCATGTGGAATCCATTTTGTAGAGCCCATGTCAATGCATGTCACATTTACTTTATCCGCGAGTTGTTCTTGCGTTTGAGCGTCATCCTCATCCAACAAAGCTTGCAATTCTCTGTCTGCAAACGTTTTCGGTGGTCTTCCACGTTCTTCGTTTCTCACGTCAAAATCGCCACTTTTAAATTTTGTAAACCTCACATAGCATTGTGACTTACCAAGAGCATGATCACCGTAAGCTTCGACTAGCATGTGATGCGATTCTGCGATAGTTTTCTTCAAATTGTAACAAAAAACCAATGCTATCCGCACATCGTAGTTTGTAGGTATCAATTGCGCCATGTCAACGCTATCCAATGACATGAAACTTGTCTGGTTGTGAGTTGCAAATCGTTATCAGCAGTCAAAACAAGCAAGTGGCTCCAAGGACGCAGTTTTACGGTAACCACAGTGACAGTCAACGCCGTCTATGCACAAATTCCGGTTTCATGTTTACACACCTGGTATTGATAAGTGCCAAGCGTCTACCCTTCTTGATATTCCATGGGTTAGGGGAGTATTAACCTTACAGATAGTCCAGGCAGTACACGAATGAGTAACCAAAGATTCGGGATAATATTAGTGCACACACAGTGATAGGCTGAATGTAATTTATGAATGTCAAGCTCACAGGGACAGCGTACTCTGTCGATGAAATTGAGACCGATAAGGAGTACATTAAACACTGTTTACGTTTTGCATTCTGTTAAAACCTTAATGAGGTCACCGTCCCCACAATATTGAACATGTTAATGGTAGTGATGCATTTGACGATAACACATGATATTATTTGTGGTTACGAACGAAACCGTAGAGGAATTAGCTCACATCTTTCAGGTACAACAGTTGAAAGACAAATTGGGTTTCACCACAAATTTCCATCGTTTAGTTCCACACCAGCTTTGAACGAGCGGGTTACTTGTGACCTGTATTTCCTTGCTTACTAGGTACAACAATGACAGATTCTTCACACTCATTTTAAAATTGAGGAGAATTAACTTTTGTAGCGGAACATCACCACTTGGAAAAACTTTGCTGCATTGAACATTGGTTATCCTTAACATTATTATCGTCATCCAAAAAATATGTAATGCAAATAATATATTTTACATTCCAATACAGACTAAAATTATATTCATATTTTATATTGACTGCACAAAACTCAAAACTTAAATTATATTGAGAGTCACTGGAAAATCATGTGACGAAGAATTATAATAAATTATACCAGACATGTATTTCGGAGAAGAAATATTTTTTTTATCCGAACATCAATTATTTCTGTCTAAATGGGACACGGAGAAATGATTTCTGAGCGCAGAATTTGAATGAAGCGCATCGTAATTTCTCAGTTTTCTTTCTGTTTCCAAAGACACCGTTTGGACAGTACGAAACAAAAGTTTAACTTAGTGGATTAAGAAAACATTCAGTCAAAATGGTCAAGTCACAGTTATTTAAATGGAAAATATTTCTTATGCTGAATTTTCATAAATAAAAATTTCCAAGTCCATTAACTAGATTTGAAATATCACTGGAAGTTTCGAAACATTTTAAGTCAGAAATACTGCCCAAACTGATAAAAAACACAAATGTTTTGCGCGTTGGAAGAGTGATATTGGAAGTTTGAGAAACAGTATTTGCGACTATTGCTTACAGCTTTGTTTTCGGTTCTTATACTTTTTATAAATTTATAAACAAACGTAAAAGTATTTCATACAGTCCGTGACGGGTGCGTGAAGTTGACTCCTCCCACCACCATCAAATTTAAAGAATGTTAAAAAATTCGTGCTCAATTTGTTCTAGTTTGTTCTGTAGATTTTACAATTTGTGCTGCATCCTAAGGGTGGGAAATCGGCAACCTTATTTTCGGGGAAGTGTGAGGTTGCCCCCCTCAACGCAAATTCGATTCAAAACTATGCCAATATTTAATGCCCAAATATGCTAATTTGTTCCGTAAATTTCAGAATTTGTGCTGCAAGCAAAGTGCACAAAATGAACCGTCAACGCGGGGGCAACTTTACACCAGTGCCATGTGAGTTATATTACGAGAATTATTCATTTTTTTCATTTATGGCGTTTACAGATAAAATGTTCTTTACTCCCCGCTCTGTGATAAATAGTGGCCAGTCACCTGAACGAGATAGTTGTTGACAAGTTTGGAACTTGATTGAGATTTCAGTGATCACCGGAAGCACCTATAAACTCATGCTAGTCAGAGTACACAGGTTTGAATACATGTTTGTAATTTTATCTTAGAAATCATAAATGTAGCCTATCTTCAAGGAATTAACCATTATGAAGTGTTAGGGGGGACCGATGAAACTCCATCTGCAATCTTTTGGCAAAATAATGAAAAATAAAGTTTCAAGTCTCATTGAAATACATTAAATTGTTTAACATTTGTAAGTAATAATTTTTCTAGGCATATTGTAACATATATTCCACCATTGCAGCACACCCCGCGAACTAACAAATGGGACCACTAATTCGAAATCAACAAAAAAAATTGAGTTTCATCTTTCCCCCCGTTTACAATTAATTTCTAATTTTATAATTTTCTGATATCTGGTCTTTTATTTTTAGGGACCTTGTCGGAAAGCACCATACCCAAAAGAGGTCAAACTACAAGAAATATTACAATTTAAGGATCGACTGGTTAAGGACTTAAGGATGAACAAATTTTATTAATAATAAATTGTTGTCTGAAACCAAACTGCAATGTGTATGGAAATTTTTAAGAGGACGGAAATCATTTTGTATAGACATTTGGATAGTGTAAGGAATGTTCTACTAAACTCGCAATGAAACTAGACAGAGAACCAGTAACCGACGAAGCTGTAATGATCATTTTGTCGAAGATTAGATCTTCCAAATGGTGAATAATCGTATCAACGTCATGAATGAAAGTCAAACACAATATCTGGTGCTGCAAATGATTTTATCACGACAAGACATTAACAGCATTTTCTTTTGGCTATCTGAGTGGATCCGTAGTGGAGCCTTGGTGCCAAAAGTTGTAATTGTAGATTTTTCGTTCGCACTTCTTGCTGGATATGCAAGATCATTTGTTTTATGCACTAGTTTGAATGATCATATTCGTATTTGTGGCAATATGATATTTGAATCATTTCCAGTGCACGAGAAGCCTGCATGTTTCATTCGAGTAGGTACAACTGATGTCATGAAATTAATTTCCCGCTTGGAGTGTTTGAGGAAAAACGTTGGACGTACAAGAAGGTTTTGCTTATGTGTATAGGACAGGTTGTGCAATGTGAAAGCATTTCTGACATGAAGGTTCTTCTACATGCAGTAGTGACTGTTGCTCTGAGTGGGTCGGATGGTAAAATCGTTGGTGGAGTTGGTGAAACCGTCCGTGCTAGACAGAAAGAATGGTTAAAAATAAGAATGTCAAGGAAATAAAGTTGTCGGATTGATACCGGTTTAATAAACAGTGAAGAGGAAGAAAAAAATGATTTATGTGAAAGTGAGAGAGGAAACATTTTTCATGAATGGTTTTCCAAAATTATAGATAGAGTCAAGAACGAAATTGGGGAGGATAATGGTGCGGAGGATAATACTCTTTTAACCGGACTTTGTAGAAAATCTTAGACGACTCGTGTCAAAACTACCTCTCTGGACAGCAGTATCATAGTTCAACTACGAGGAGAAAATTGCATCAACTAGTGACGCTGAAGGAAGTTTCAACGATCTTAAACATCGTCTACTACGAAATTTCCAGTTTCTTCTAAGAATAGATGAATTTATTTCCATTCATATAAACTCCTTGTCAGTCACTTTGAGGTTTGCAGCTCGAAAACAACTACACTCCCAAACACATTGTGAATTTATCAGAGAAGATAAAAGAAGTACACATGTGGAAATTTTAACGGATTTTAATATTTTTTCTTTTTTTTTTTGCAAACCCCTACAATTTCCCAGATCTGACAGTAATTTACGAAGAATTGTGTGTAATGTATGTAATGGTAAGAAATTTGTACAGATGCATGTCCCGTGTGCAGAGACGAAAATTATCCTGAAGGAGCTCATTCGTGTAGTAATTGTGGCAAATTGTGCATACTTTGAAACCTTGTTCTTTTGCGTTGGACAATGATGAAAACATCTAAGGTTGTGGACGTAGGAGACTTTGTTGCAGCTGCTATCATAATGTTTTAAAAGAGAGTGATATAGTACGAGAATCGAGTGAAAACAAAGCTCAAGAAGCTGAAGATAGATATCATAGGAATTCTAAAGATAATACTTCAGTGCCAAATAGTGATGGCTCTCAAACAATAGATCAAAGAGCAGCATTTGTATTCAATGCAAATAAATCATTTGAGACTGGAGACGAAAAGGGAGATCAGCAGGCAAAACCAGGAAACATAGTTATCTAACCAAACATCACGAAATTAAAACCATGGATTTATCAGAGACGAGTAAACCTATTCCAATATTGTTGCTAAAAATGGGTTCGGGTCTGGATTCAAACCAATACGTATAAATAAAAAGAAACTAACTCTGGCATTCACTTCCGCTTTTTATATATTATGTCAAAATTTTGCAGTCACGTATGTTGGCAGTGAAAACTATTATAGTACTAGTTATGACAATATAAATAAGTCTCATTTATTTTCTTTGGTACAGCAAGTATCTTCTAAGTCTTTGAGTGCTGCTGCTTACAGAAAGGGAGCATTGTGCCTGAGACAGTTCTGTAAAACTCAAGACGTGGCCAATAACCTAAAATTAATGTTGTGTGAGATATGTTTCTTATTTGGCACAGAAACTATTCTCTGATTTTCCAAGACTTGAAGCAATCAGTGTGTAATTCGAAATTCTGTGAACATAGGCCCGATTGTATACAAAGTGTTCTTATGCCTACCGATCTAAACATATTTTAAGATCAAGTTGATAACCTGCAAAATACAATTCAAGAATGCCTTGATCGAACGGAGCAAGTGTTTAAATGTCCATATCCAATAACAAAGATGGAATCAATTCCAAGATCTGCTTGGATTTATGACGAACCTCTTTCATCAGAAAAAGCACTATGTACTGGATGGAGAAAATTGTCTTCTTATAAAAACAAATGAACATCTACTAATTTATTTTGGCCATGGTATTTTTCCAGACGAAGATAGCGAGAGTATCAAAGAGCAACAGAATTTTCAATCATAGGATTCAGTATCATTAAGTGCGGTGCCTACGGGAATGGAACTATGTAGCGAAGTGTATACACTAAGAAGTAGCGTTGCTTTTATTTCTCCTAAAAGAGAGGGAGCGATAGGGCAGTATATGTTGAATATAGATAAAAAATCGTGAAATGTTTGGAAATATCCAAGAATTGTGATATTATTTTCTGTAGACTTTAACATCGTTCTTCTATAAAACGTCTAAAATTCCCTTATCGATATCAGTCCACTAAATATTTTTAAAGGATCAAATGTAAAAAAATATTTTAAAAATCCGACATGTCCTGTAAAAAGGCGAGGGTGGCTAGTGTGAAGTTGGCCCCCACATTTTTTCTTCATTTTTCACGCTTTATATGCAGCACAAATTCTGAAATCTACGGAACAAATTAGCATAAATTGAGCACTAAATATTGGTATAATTTTGAATCGAATTTGCATAGGTGGGGGAAAACATTACATTTTCCCGAACATATGGTTGCTCATTTCCCGCTTTTTGGTTTCAGCACAATTTCTAAAATCTACGGAACAAATTCGGCACTAAATATTGGTATGGGTTTGAATAGATTTTGTGTTTGTGAAGGGGCTAGTGTGAAGTTGGACCCCAAATTGGTTGGTCATATCCCGCGCGTTGGCTGGAACACAATTTAGGAAATCTACGGAACAAATTAACATAAATTCAGCACTAAATATTGGCATATATTTGAAATGAATTTGCTTTGATGCGGGGGCAGCAACTATACACTTTCCTGAAACTAAGTTTGTCAACCCCCCCCCCCGCCTTTGGATGCAGCAAAAATTCTAAAATTTACGGAACAAATTAGCACAAATTGAGCACTAAATAAATATTGGCCATGGTTTGGATCAATTTTGCGTTGGTGAGGGGACTAATGGGAACTTTTCCAACTATATCAATTGTTCATTTCCTGCACTTTGGTCACAGGACAGATTCTGAAATCTACGGAAGAAATTACTACAAATTAATCACTAAATATTGGCGTTGTATTGCATCGATTATGCGTTGGTGGGGAGCAACTTCACACTTTCCCGAAAATAAGGTTTCTAATTTCCCGCTCTTTGAATGCAGCACAAATTCAAAAATCTACGCAAGAAATTAGCACAAAGTGAGCACTAAATATTGCTATAAGTTTGAATCGTATATGTGTTGGTGGTGTAGGTGGGGGGGGGGGGGCAATTTCACAATTTCCCTTAAATAAGGTTGCCGATTTCCCGCATTTTGGATGCAGAACTATTTCTAAAATCTAAAGATAAAATTAGCACAGATTGAGCACTAAATATTGACATGAGTTTGAATCGATTTTGCGTTGGTGGGGGGGGGAGGCTAGTGTGAAGTTGGCCCCCCACATTGATTGTTCATATGTCGCGTTTTATTGCAGCACACATTCTGAAATCTACAGAACAAATTAACATAAATTCAGCAGTAAATATTGGCATTGTTTTGAATCACATTTGCGTTGGTTTTGAAGTCAACTTCACATTTTCCCGAAAATAAGATTGCCGATTTCCCGCCCTTTGAACGCAGCACAAAATCTAAAATTTAGGAACAAATTAACACAAATTCAGCTCTAAATATTGATGGACATAGGTTTGAATCGTATATGCGTTGGTGT
The DNA here is from genome assembly GCA_022664845.1 of Lepisma saccharinum. Taxonomy (NCBI): domain Eukaryota; kingdom Metazoa; phylum Arthropoda; class Insecta; order Zygentoma; family Lepismatidae; genus Lepisma; species Lepisma saccharinum. The sequence goes on from JAGDQP010000756.1 coordinate 107,385, forward strand.
GGGGGGCTATGGTGAAGTTTGCGCCCCACATTAGCTGTTCATTTCCCGCGCTTTTGTTGAAGCACAAAATCTGAAATCTACGAAACAAATTAGTACAAATAGAGCACACATTTTTGAAAATCTTTTAATTAAATTTGATGGTGTTGGGTTGGTCAACTTCACGCACACAAGAAGGTGCATATAACTTAAATTTGTATATTTCTACAACCTAAGTGTTAAATATGAACTACCAACATCTTTGTTGTTGCTAGCGGAGTCAGGATCTAGATTTTCCATCTTCAAGACAAGCAGTAATAAATTGCTAAGAATTCAGTGGGATGAGAGTTAAATATCATTAGTATTGTTCTCAGTAATTCTTTACAGAGAATCAGGAAGAAACCAACATAAAGAGCACAACTACATTAATGATTAGACTTTTATAATTTGCTCTTGTTAGTCGCATCCCTTACATTTATTCCTACGTTCAGTACAAGAAATATATATAGAGCTAATTATTTATGTTTAGTAATAGAGAATGTGTTCAAAAGCAGACACATTTTCATATGATTATTATCGGGTAATGAGATACACAAGAAATCCAACACTTCGATCCACGTAAGCGCAATAGAACGCCAATTTAAATACTGACATATTAATATGTATGCACGACTTTATTACTCGACTTAACGTAAGTTTCCTTTCAGCTGGGATTTATGTCTGTTTTTGGTAGGAGTACCGAGCAACAGTAACTCAGTTCGTACAGTATCGAGAAGTCCAGGGCTGGATTCCAGCAACCGACATCCTGGCAGAGGATTATTTTTCCTCCATCGCAGTAGGCATATGCGGAAATGTCACCATCTACTTTGGCTCTTACCGACAACTTCCAACACCCTTTCCCGTACCCTATCCTGGCCGAGCCATTGAAAATTAAAACAATTCAAATTCAGATTGTGGCATGTTTCTGAAAATAGTTTACAGTTGTCACTGATAACGTTGAAATGTCAAAGTACCCCTTATTGGTGACATATTAAATGAGAACGAATTGAATTGAATTTTATTGATGGCCTTTAGGAAAGGTTGGCTCAGACGGAATGAATGATGATGAGAGAATTGTTGGAAAGAAGAAATTGAGAGGAAACAGGAGAACATCGAGAAAACCTAAACACAATTGTTTGTTTGTCCACCATAAAGCCCACATGGCATGAGACATTATCGAAACGGGACCATTGTATGAAGTCGAGTAATAGTGCTCTGGACACATATCAATATGTCGGTATTTGAAATTACATTTAATTCTGATTGATTAAACTCTAGTGTGGAGTTGCTTCTGGGTCTCGTAATACGATAAAAGCCGTAGAAAAGTGCGTCTGTCTTTGGAAAACTTTTCATGAAAAGGTATTTTAGTAGTAGGTGTCATATTAGCAACAAAAACAAACATTCTATACAAGTTACATGTAAGCCAAGAAAGTTCATATTTAGTTTCCTTCCAAAGTTAACTTTTTGAAAAATGTGTTGTAGTTTCGTTATATTATTATCATATTTATTATATTTACGTAAATTAAAAACCTTCACTACAACTTAATATTTGTCTTACTTACTTTCAGAATTGCACCATTTAAATTTCTTTATTGTAATTTCTTCGCCAATCTGCTTCCTTCCCATTATTACTAATTTCACTATTTGCCCTTTGTAGGGCGAAGAGTCCCATAGGATTCTTCTATATTGCCATTCATTTAACTGCAAAATAAGACAATACTCTTTATTTGAAATTGTGCAATGTTGTACATATCCATCACGAATATTAAATAACAGAAAATTAATTAATAAATCTATAAACCAGTTATATAAAACACAGAATATACTATAAACATCATGTCTATATATTCTGCAAAAGATACACGGTTACTTCATTTGACGTAATACATAACAATATCGGTGTCTCAGAGCAAGAACCATGTAAGTCACAAATCCTTGATATCGAAAAACTTTCTTTCGCATGGAAACTAAAGGGATAAACTACGTAATAGCCTTAAGTTTTTATTTTATTTAACATGTCTAGAACAAGAATCATGCAACCATGAGACATTCCGAATGTTGTACAAAATTGCATTAATCAGGTTTTGGCCAAATTTGGACATACGTCGCTCTGGCTCTTGTGTACAGATATTATCCGTAGCAGATTAACCAGTTCCCTGATAGGACATATTTAAATTCAGTTTTAAATCATTTAAGTAAGCCGTTCAATACATCAAAATGGTATATCTATTTTTTGTATTTTTTTCATTTTGAGTTTGAACCATAATAATTATAGAACTCATGTGCAAAACTTCTGCCTATTATGTTCTTGAATACTTACCGTATCTACAAATTAATAAGGTGTCACCAAGAACGTTAAACTGTATGTTTACCCCTTTCTAAACTCTACCAAGGATAGATTATTATATTAGGTTAAGACCAGGTCGGTTTCTGTCCAAATATACCGGATGCTTTACTATCTCCATACGCTATGCATATACCACATAATAATTACAACATAACTTTCCTCTCCGAAATGAACTTGAAAAAAAACTCAATCCTTCTCTATGCACCATGGACTTTACCGATACCACAAATATATTTTAACCTCATATCCGAGATGTATCCTGTTCTTCAACAGACATAAACATTTTCTTAGAAAGCAATAATTTTCATATTACCTCCTACATTCCTTTATTGCTAACTATCTATCTTATCCATTACCTTTACCTTTGCCCAGTATCCATATTACAAATTTGCCTCTTATACTTAAGATTACATAAAATGGATTGAATAAGTCCTTTCGTATTTTGCACTCCTCCCCCTTGAAAATACTTGGTTAAGACCCCATTCTCTATGCTACCGACTCTGAAGGATATAAAAGATATTAATATTTTTCCTCATGATCAGAAGCCCGGGGCACATTCTCCACCTGCATCGTAGTTTCATTTTCGCACCATATCGTTTGTACACGAAGTCAATGTTTAGCAACACCTAACCGATTGCTGAAATTTCAACATTGCCTAATTAGATATGTGCATATTTCGTATGCAATGCTCACACCCTCTACTAATTTTGGAGATCGTCCTGCAATTGAAGCACGATTTTAGGGCATCCGCTGAACATAAAAATTCCCCCTACATAAACAGACATTCACTAGGCACTGATCGTGTCTATTTTATGACAATGAACTTTTTGTCGTCTATTATAAGTCCATATTGGCCGATTTTTTTCTGTCAATAGATCAGATATACTAGTACATGATAGGCATGTAAAATGGACTTGTTTGCTCTTAGGGTTAAGATTCTGAGCCAAGTCACCATTTCTCATAAAAGTGTTTCAACATCCTTTCATATTATAAAAAGAAGTAGAATATATCAAGGTTTGTCAACAAATTACCTAATACATGGTGAAGAAATGTTCTAGGCTTCCTTGAACAAAATTCTTTGCTACTAGAGGTGTATCATCTTATGCACTATCAACCATTGATTTGTTTACCGAATCCCCAATATTAAGTTATTTGAAATACGAAAATGACCTTTAGTCGATAATTTTGTGTGTGATCCAAAGGATGACATATCTACTTTATTCCCCCAAATATGCTAACTATTATAACACACCGTTATATGCATTGCCAATTGTATTTCCTAGAAGAGAATATATACGTGATATAATCTTAAATGTTCGTTATGTTTTGTACTTAAAATACACTATAAAGTGAAAAAAATCATGCCAAAACACAGGGGGGTTGTAGAGATATTTCGAAAAATTACTAGTCGACCTCACTCATGTTTACTGTTAGACCTGATATCATCCACACCTGACGCGTTTAGAATGTGTGAACATCGTCACATTGGAACCAGAAGGTACTATGTCTACTTCTGCTAATTGTAAGGAAAAACAGTATTAAAGTTTGAATTTCCATTTAGGGTGTCTATAAAATCATTACATCTATAACATTTATAGCCAATTGGAGGTCGTTTTGTCTTTTTGTGAAATATTATTTTTGGGTTTGATGGCCTTCGCTACAAGTTCTTTCATTGCAGTGTTAGCTCCATTTTGGCAAAAAGTGGACAAAGTACCTTGTGGCTCGAAGGTGACGATATATTGTTCAGATTTTGTATATTTGGACATTTGTACATATGTAAACGAGAGAAACATCTCGATGTCGAACACGAAACACTATTCTAAGAAGCTTCAAGATTTCTGCAAAGGTAACGATAAATACGTATAATGTTACAAGGAGCGATTCATGTGGTCTCCTAGGACTGCCTAAAGCATTATCAGGCGTAACATCCATCTCCCTGCTGCTCAAAAACAGATAACGTAGTCATAAAAAAAGTATTGCTAGCGTCGTGTCTGAAGAGATAAAGTTTATAAATGAAAGTAAGTAGTAAATGCTTAGAGAAAGTGCACTACCACATTTGTTACTGGAACCTGCTCTTAACAAGATCATTGATTATTGATTAATCTTTAATATTGTTGCTTTACATTTGAAAAAAATTATACCCAAACCTTGAAATGAAAGTGTTTAAATAATTTTGTCCGTATAACCTTTTAGGCCGCCAAAAATGATTAGAAAATGAAATAAATTATATTTTATTTTAACAAATCAAACTACAAATAAAAACAGAAAAAAAATGAATTTAATTTAATTTTTAGAGCCTTCAGACAAACTTGGTTCAGGCCGAAAAATGTTATAAAGAAATATTGATATTTACAGTTTACGCTGCCGTCTCAAAAATCCCATACAATTGTCTGTTTTAGATTTTGAGATATCTGCGTTACCAGCAATACATAATATGTTTCTAAATGTTTTTATATCAAAGCTAGAATATTTTAATCTCAAGCAGCAAACCCATCTTTCCGAGCTAGGATTAAACTGGAGCTATGGCAATTGAGAACAAATTACTTCTATGTTTCAATATAATTGCTCTTGAAAATTACGTGGTGAGAAAGCCAGCAACTGCTGAAAATCCAGCAAGTGCATTTATTGATTCCTAATTTTAATGATTGTGAAGACTTTAATATCCCTAGAGTCGTAAATTTCAATTTTGAGTAGGTGAATCAAAATTAAAAACGCATAATACATGTATCTGTAATAATCCTGTTTTAATTTACTACATGTATAATTTAGAATTATATGTTAAAATGTTGTTATCTAAGATATATCACACCTACGCTCCTCACGTTTCTATAGGTAATATTTCAAAATGGCGCAAATCAGTTGAACCGATTAAGTGGTAAAGAACCGTTTAGTTACAGAAGATACATTCCAAGTTCGCGTGCGCTAAACTTTTCTCTAAACAAATATTTTGTTATTTTCTAAACGAAATATTACAGTATTTTTACTAGACATGCGAAACGTTGCAAACTATGATTTTAGATAAAGTTACATTTTATGTGAAAGTATGTTTTACTTGATGTATAACTTGTATCCCTGTTCAAAATTTGACGCTATCTGTGATGACGAAACAATTGACTTTATATTAAGTGGAATTAAGTTGCCTCTGTTTCATTGTCAAGGAGATGCAGCAAATTAATTTTTAGTAAGTCAATTGTTTTCCAGAAAAAAAAAAATAAAGAATTATATTGTACATTCAGAAATGTCACCTAAAAGTACTTTTGCTATCTTAACATTTCGTACAATGGTATCTCTTTGCTATCTCTTACGAAATCTTCTACAGTGTTACAAATATACACTACAGTGGAGTATCAGAAGAATTCTAACGGAAACCAAATCTGAGAAGGGCTATAAATTAACAAAACACTGTTAAGACCAAATGTTAATCTTGGAGATAATGTTTGTATAAGTACGTATAAACATAAAACAGGAAAATGATACTGATAAAAACAAATCGCTGGGAAATATTTATTTTTGATCAGTATAGTAATCTCGTCACCCACAAAATGAAAAATTGAACTGGTTATTTTATTAAACAAAGAAGTAAGACTCAGGATTTAGAAAAAGTTATTGTAGCTAAAAATAAGTATATTTCATTACAAATTTTAAAATACAGAAAGCTTAAATATTTGTTAAATGATTGCGATATTCACCATGTATTAATGACTATGTTAGTTATGCATTAATTATATCGTCTCGTTAAGCAGGGAGACAAAAGTTGTATTATGTTACCGTTCAATGCCAGCGCAAATATCTTCACTAAAAAGCTTCATTCCATTCAACTTTACTAGATCATACCGAAGACTGAGTAACATAATTAGTCTGTATATCTATTCCCTGGATTTTTATAGTATTCAACAAGAAAAGGAATTTATTACTCAAATTCCTAGTAAAAAAAACGTTAAATGTGATATAAAATTTCCACCAGGCAGTGAATTAACTCCCAGTTTTCTGGAGAGCACTTCTTAAATCACCCACGGGAAAGAACAGCAAAATATATATGGAAGAGGAAAGAGACGTGTTATAAATTTAAAATATTAAACGTTGTCACTAGTAAAATAACGATTTTCCACAGCTATTGGACAGTGTTATCGTGAACGATAATAAAGATTTTGCTGAATCTGCAGATACAGATGACGAAAACAATTATCATTTAGGTTTCCAATATGATGAAAAAAAGAAAGATTTTTCATTAAACAGACACCTAATAAATTAAAAGACAAAATATTTTCGGTATGTCTACCTCCAATTAACTTTTCTCAGGCTCATGCAAGATGAAAATCCTTTTTCGTATTGTTTCTGCTCCTACTCTTAGCGTTCTTTATTATAATATTTGTTACAAAATCAAAATTTCATGATATTTTGAAAGATCAGCTTTTGTGGCAAATGCTATCTAATCTCCATGTTCATAAATATCGATATACATAAATCAATTCTTTTGTTTACGATCTTTCATATCGTGTAAAAGATAAAGAGAAATATGTTGATACTCTACGTGCTAACATAAATATGTACATGATCAAAATTTTTAATTTCAATTTGGAACGTCAAACATAACACTGCATTTTAATGTGAGTAGTAGCCTGAATAGATTTAGATTTTAAACTGAAAATTACACTAATTTAACACAGAAAGTAGCGATAATAGTTTTTACATTATATTTAATTCTAATTGGAATATTATAAGTAATACAAGAATACATCCACATATATCTAAACAACCTATATTATCTTATTCACTTTATTTATTCCTTATAAGTTGTACTGCGTATGTCTTGTTTTATTAGCAAACCATAATATTACTAATCGACAAGATATCACAAATTTTGATTTACTCGATGATAAAACTGTCAAACACAAAATAACAACAGAATGCTGTTCTAGCGTTGATTAGTACTTAGATAATATGAATAAAATCAATATTCAATAAACAATTTGAATATTCCAAAATTGTACAGTAAAATGTTGATTAAAGTATTCACTCCTAGCGGTTTATCATATGCGTGCATCAGAATTAGGTTTCCAATCTGATATTATTCTGCGAAAGTTAAATGTGTTCAAAACAAACAATATTTTGTCAATTGATTATCACATTAAGGTCTTGATGAAACGGAATTTATTTAACCACAGACACAAGTACTCTGCTGTTACGTATTGTCGGAACTACAGATATCAATCAAGCTAAAGTATAAACCATCACAATTCAACATTTATACTATTTTCCACTAGCAAAATTTTGAAACAATTGAAACACTGCTACAGAATCACGAAAGACGTAATTTTGCACTTAAGTAACGAACATTGTCAGTGACATTTCACATTAGATATTACTGATCAACATAACACTTACTATGTTTACCTGAGCTTCTCGGTAATTGCTTATCTTGGTCTTCGTATAGGAAGTTAACTTCAAGGAAATCTTTATCTTGTTACACACTTAATAAAACATGGTTGTTTAACACACGAAATGAGAATAATACTGTTTCATATACTCAAGGATTTATTATTGCTGGTAGTTGTTCAACCATATTTCTATCGAATGTTCGAATTCCTGTCGTACTTCCCCACCAAAAAAATTATCTTCATTAATATTGCATCGTAGTAAAAGTTGATTTTGTCTAATTGCAGCTTAAAATGCTTCATTCAAACTTGTATTAAAGCATGATCATTATATTACAAATCAACATTTTGATATTTAAACTGATTTAGCTCTATTACTAAACAGTATATGCTTGAAGACATTTCGAATTTACCATGATCATGTTGATATTATTCCTGTAAACGTTAATGTATATGATCTTGGCAATATATATATATGATTAACGTTGCAAAAGTTTTCGCTATTCGTTTCGTTCCAAATACTTCGCCACTTGAAACTTCAACCACTTACAGCAACCACTTTACACCAACAACATAATCTCCTTCCAACAACTACTTGCATTTACAAACATGCTCAAACCTATTAAAGCATCTCAAAAACTCTTGACTATCGCGGAGTGATAGTTCTTTGCACTTGCTTACTAAATATGTATACCTTATTAATTCAATGTCTTCCAAATTTGTCTGACATAACTACTGGGCAAGAGGGGATAGTGGTGAGAAGGAAGTGGACTTGTTTGTAAAATTCCCTCGGAATACCCGGACATTAGAGGAAGACTATATATAACATAAAGGACTATTTTTCTTTCATTTGGAGATAGCATTCCGGAATAGAAATTTCGTTATTATTTTCACTTTCATCTCTCTGTACCTACAGGGGCATGGCGCTGCATTCTCTGTTAAATCACTGATGCTCTTACGATTGGGAATATTGCACTAAATATTTCGATATAAAATCTTATTTCATGTTTAAATAGTGCACTAATAATTCATGTTTCCCCAGCACCTAAGAATTGAGAAGGTGGCAGAAAGCGTCATCATCGGAAATGTTTGGCAATATTCTACTCGTTTCCTCTTTTCTCTCAGCGTACAAATAGCTGAGTCATTACTAGTTTGCGCTCTGTTTCTATTCAGTAATTAATGCTCAATATTTTCGAATACGTCTCCCTGAAAATGAAATATGGAAAATAGAACATATGTATCAGAAAGTAAATCTAGAGTTTAACCGGGCGCAACGAAAAAGTGATCTAGAACACATACATTTCCTAATTTTGTATGAGATACATAGTATAACAAGATATGATTTGCTTTTCAACCTATAGTAACGACCGATATGGTTCACTTCGACTTCATGTGTGCTGCTTCTTCGTTCGATGTTCTTTATTTATTCAATATGTTTAATTTTTATATATATAACATATAGAAATAGGTATATGTTAAACAGCAATAATCCAAGTATTGAGGGGATACTTAATATTTCATTAAATGACGAAGTCTAACTAAATTTACTTCCTATATTTTTGGTCTGATGTATTATGATATCTGGCCTAGTAAGACTACCAATAATCTAGTTAATGGAGAACGATTCATATACTCTACAAGCCGGATCACAATATCAGTTTAAATAAAGTTTCCGATATATTGTACCTTCAATGATAACTGTTGGAAAAATAACTGAAATTACAAAATTAATTACTGAAGCTAGCAACAATTTTCATTCTTTCAGCTACATAATCCAAGTGATGTACTCTGCGTTAGCAAGATTGACCGCAGTCGTTTGAAACTTTAGTTAAACCAAAGTTGTAGACTAAATATATAGAATATTCTAAACTCTTTCGAAATGTTAATCACATTTTAATTCAATGAAGAAAGTGAGCGATATTAATATATTTCTTTCGCTTTCATCGACTCAGGGTTCCTGGTTTCAGTTTGCCATACACCATGTTTAAGATCATTTCAGTATTTCATTCTTAGTTTTTATACATTTTATAAATAAAAGATAGTTAATGGTTTATTGTCAACGTTGTAGCATTTACGAATTCCAAATCATCTCAAAATATTGCACTTTCTTTTTCTTCCAAACCAACGACTTTAAATATTTTACTATTATAATAAATAAAAGAAAATGTAAACAAATATTTACCGCATGATTGTCAGATCTTAGCTCGTCAATTTTAGATTGAGATTCATCATTAAATTCTAAAGAGATTGTGATTTTACTTGAAGAGTTAGGTGTTATATAATAAATTAATGAAAGACATAATTCATCACTTTTTAAAATGACGGGTTCACTCCTGAAGATTCCATCGTTACTTTCCAGACGAGCTACAGGTTCTGCAAAAAATATAGTATTTACAATAAATACCACAACCATGGACAAACAAAGAAACGAGTTGTTAAATACCCGGAGTAAAAATTCTCACAAGGAAAGTTCTCATCAAAATAAGAAAGTATCTGACATTATTTGCAAACAGTACGTATATGTTTAGTTTCGGGCGGGTTTTGGTAATCTGAGATAATTAAATTTACTGCTGCACGTGTTTACTATCTTTCTTTGGAGAATAATTCCGTGCGTTATTAAGAAGAAATGTACTTTGTGAAAGGGAAACGCAAGGGATTCACTACATGAAATGAGGGATTGTGAAGCTAAAGTGTGTCTAAACGACCATAAATAGCATACATACCCAGTCAACAACAATAATGTGTTTGAATATATGTACCAAAAGCATGAAGTTAGAAATCAATGTTTGCTTGTGCTGCAACACAACGTTAAAGTTCCGGTCAAAAAAGTATTTTTTTCTTATTGAGAGTTACAGATTATGTAATTGCTTCTTGGTATGATAGAGGGTTCCGCTCTAAGCAATGTTGTGATGAGCAAGAAATATAGAACTGGATGAAAACACCTTTCATAAACAAGTGTGTAAGGAATAGACGAACTCATTATTTACAGTACTCCAAAGAACCTTACATATTTTTAATATCCAATAAATCTGAGAGGGACAAAATTTCACGTCCGAATAATAACAAATTCTTTCGAGAATTGTTCACTTAAAACACGAGAACATGGACGTGAGCAGAAGCTTCAAAGCACATATAAGCATATTAAGCATCCTAATATTACCTTATACTCGGGAAAGAAGCACGTTAATAGATGCAATCACAATAAAGTGAAATCTCTTTTATATACTGAATAATTAGTCAGGGCATTTAAATATCACTTCATTAGCGGAATGATTGAGAAGCGGGAAGTTTACATGTATACTAACATGGCATTAGTTGAAGTTACCATTCTGCACTGCAATTTTAGATTTCCTAGCCGTCAAAAGCCCGATTTATACATTCTTCTAACAAGGTATATATTTATACTTGTACCCAATCTCGAACAGATATGTTTACTGAATTGTTATTTTCCAAGTATAGTAGTGCTAAATCATCATTCATCATTGTAAACATATGATAATAAGTGATGAATAAATCTGGGTAAGTATTTGGCTAGAATCGCTGAAAGTAGATTAACAGTCGCATACCAAAGGTGGCACTCCAGTCTCGTTATTTGTTAATTACATCTGTAATTTTATGAATTTTGACTTGTAACTTGGTGACATTTAAACTATGTCCTTTCCGGACATGACCCCTTAAATACTTCTCTCTCCGCCGAATGTGAGGGCCACAAAGATAGTTTTTATTGCATGCATATGAAATCCTTAGCATATACGATAATTCTTCCGTAAACGCGTAACTCATTTGGTTGTTTATTCAGTTTCCCAGTAAATGGTAGATGTGCTATTACATAAACAGCTTGTCAAGATGATGATATATCTTAGAAGATAATGTAGCTCAATTTTACTCAATCAAATAATTCTCATTTGGTTCTTGTCATTCGGGCGTTTTTCATGTAACAAGTACAACCCCTCCAGACATAGGCGCAAGGAAGACGATAATGCCATTAGAAATTGTCGAAGTGTTGTTTGCAAAAAATGTATGAAATTTCCTGAAGTAAGCAAATTATAATGAATAATTTATTTGGATATAAGATCAAATTTAGTTAATTTAGCGAGACATATTCTAGTATAAATTTTACATTCATATAGAGTAAATACGACTATTTTTAACAACCGATATTTTAGACAAGAGGAACATTGACAGTTCCAGGCTTTTCATGAGGAGGGGTCGTAGTGAAATAGACTAGGGATATTTTCCCGCTTCGTGAGTGTTTACTATAAAGTTATTATATTTCACATCATATTGTTTATTTTTATCATGAAATATATTGTTATCTCCAAAAAAAATAATATTTCTAGTTAAACTAGGTAGGTAAAACATCGACATTTCTGTTGGTAAAATTCTTGGAATAATGCTATAAAGCAATGCATTTTCGCTTGAGGGGACACGTACACCCCATGCCCTCTCTCTGTAGTCGACACTGATAGTTAAATTAGGTTGGTTCCGAAACGAATCGAAACATTTTCTTGGATAAATTGTCCAAACTACAAAATATAAAGGATTTTCCATTGAACGTGTGCGTGTGCCCCCATGGAACCTCTCTGGCTACGCAAGTGAAAAGTAACTTAAAATGCATATTATTGCCCTATATCCTTGTGAGATATTCAATTACACATATCTTGCCTGATTTCTTATTTGTAAGGCTAATTAGAATAATCAAAAATTTGGTGCCCGGAGAGGACCTTTGGTGTATATCGGTGCAAATTTACCATTGGTATCCGACTGTTAACTTGGCATCAGTCAGTATGGGAGAAAAAAACAAGCATTGCTTATGTGATATACATGGTTATTGTGTTACAATTCAAGCACAGCACTGCTGCTTATTTCAGCAGTAATTTTCTACACTCAAATGCCTGTGTTAATAATATTTTGTACTTAGTGTATTGCTGTTGTGAACATTCCTTTCTTGATGTACAAAGTCAATTTGAATATGTCTATTTCTCATGCGAAAATTGTCAAGATACAATTTTGTTTCGGTTTATTTCTCGTTTCTACTGCAACAAACGGTGATAAATTTGGACATTTTTTTAGTCGGAATGTTGCTATTATAAACCCATAGATTTGTAATTGTTTTTGTGCTTAATTTTGTAGTAACAGAAAATGATAACCAATATACTTTTCAACATGGATGATATGATTTAAGGCCGTCATATTAATGGATAAATAACACGTAGCCAATAACAAATCAAAAGAACGTTTGCTAGTATCGGTTTAATATTTTGAAAACAAATATATTATATAACTAAACTGTCACGACAAGATTATGACGGTACTAATAGCTCAGATGAAATTTATTGTCAAAATACATTTCGGAAACACTTTGATGTTATTTTGAATCAAAACATCCCAAGTTCACCTGAGTATCTTTTTTTCTGGAGGAACGAAAAGAAGTCAAAGGACTTGGAATTTTACTCTTTTCAGCTGAAATTATGATGTATTTAAAAAATGTTTGAGTGGGAGTTAGGATGAAATATTAAGCAAGTGGATAGCCCTTGAAATATAGATGCCGGTGAACAGACAAAAATGAACAAACAAAAAGAGTGGACCTTTGACGTTTTGCGATTCAGGTCTTCAATTTATGCCTACACGCTCAAGGCTAGATATTAATTATGGCGCATTCTTCGTTCTGGCGCATTCTGACCCAACTTCAGGAGGCTAGATTTTAATTATATTGAAACTCCATCCTTGCGCGTTCTGGCCCTACTTCAGCACTCGTACCAAGTTATACCTAACGGTTTTCCTCATACAACAAATGAACAAATATATGTGAATTATAAATAATATAAATCGATAGTTTTTTTGGGTTTAGCGTTGTCGACAACCTTAGATATAACTCTATACTTGCCAACTATATTATTAGAGCATGTAATAATCATCGGTCAATATCGGGTCCGCCAAAAACACACATTTTAAAACATGTTATACATATGATATGCTCCGAAATCGCATTGGCTATGGGTTGGACTTATAATACGATGGTCCTGCAGCAGATTGCGTTACTGTTATGACGTCATAGTAGGCGACGTGATGCGATTCAGTCATTGTAGAAAGTGCAGCAATGACACGATCACGACTGTCATTCGAGCAGAAAACATTGAACAGAAAACAGAAAACTAGAGACCAATGACTCTAGTTTCTTCCAGTTTGTAGTTCCCATCGTTCTACTGTTTAGATAACAGTCCAAGAGAATTAAACAAATATATATTGCCTGATAGAGTAACAATAAAAGTGACCATGATTTTCAATATATATATATATATATGTATAGAAGCATGCAGGCAAATTTTATTTGAAAAGAAAATAAAAAAAATACTGTCGCACACATAACCTTCAAATAAATTCATAACTCTTAAATGAAACTACAACATTACGGATTTCAATTAACGTTTAATACAACGCAGCCTTGAGGTTTGAACATACAAAAAAATATATGTTCAAATATATGTACAGGAAAATCTCAGAAGCTTACGAAAATTTTTAGTTTTCATTTACATAACTAACTTCCGAATAAAAATTAAATACGAAAGATCTCAATAACTAACTAACTCTATAGTTCGTGAACTGCCGCAGTAACAAACAATCTCCACACTTGAGCAATATCAAGCCAGTTTTCATCACGATCGCCTACTTCTCGAAGATCTCTTTTAATGTATCAGTTCTAACAACACAATAAGTATTGGGTCCGAGCCGACGTAGCTCAGTGAGAGGGATGGGTTCGATAGGAGCGACTGACCTTGACTGAGGTTTTTCATTTTTTCCTCAGACACACTAGGAAAATGCCTCTAACTCTAACCGAAACACAGGCCCTGGCCGTCTCCTTCCCGTATCCTTTCCCCACTCCCGGCCTGAGCCTATACATACATAAAAGTCATAAATGAAATTCAAAAAAGAAGTATTGGAAATGTAATTCTCATAATAGAAATGGTTTGAAGAGAAGTAGTTCCAAGATGAATTTTTAAACAGAGATATATAAGTGAAACTAGAAGTGACATGCATCTATGAAAGTAAGTGTACTTGTGACTGTGGAGTTGGAGTATGGTAATAAAATAGAAGAAAAAATAGAAACCGTTGTGACCTAAAATGTGAGGTACCATTCTGGTTTTCATCTGCGGAGTCTTTCAGGGTGTTAGCCAGCGGTCTCCTAACAATGATATGTAAATGATTTTGAGTGTAAAATATGTTTAATAAAAATCATATAAACACTTTCAATCCAAAAATGAAGAAAGAAAATTTAAAAAATAAATGAATAAATAAAAATAATATAAAATGCATTGTACTTCTTCGGGTGAAAACACGCTATAACAGTTAGTAAATGGTATAATGCCATTTGTCTAGTTCATTAGTTAGCAGTATAATACGAAATATGAAGGGGTAGGGAACCTTTGGCACGAGTTCGTACTTGGAAAAGTGCGTTAAATGGTAAGAAAGCTTATGAGCATTTCGCGTTTGTCGTTAAAAATGTACTATGAATGACTGAATTTCGATACTTGTGAAGGGTGAAGTAAGAAGTATATCTTCGATGCGATGCTGTTTTCTTGGTTGTAAATAAGAAGTTTTATCAGTGTAGAGTTATCCAATTGTATTTTGAAGTACTCTGCTGTACAGAGTGATGGTTGGTGTTAATTTGGTTTGGAAGAGATCTGCGAAATCGGCTTTTTCTTCTTCAAAATTTAGAGGTTGATCAGCAGATATGAGAGGTTGGGTGCTACGTTGATATTTGGTGAAATTTTGTCCAAATCTTGGTTGGACGATTCAGTGTAGAAAGTTTATTGCATGTTTTGATCCATCCAAAGTTTTATATCATGCGGTTCCAACGTCTACGCTCTCGTAATTAATCTAGGTTTGCGCATGTCAGTAGTCCATAAATGCTCTACGAGATGATGAAATAATGGACAAGTATTACGGAGATACTGGTGGCTGTTGTGGTTGTTGTGTCTTAAATGCAATATTATTTTTTTGGGACTTGATCTATGGCGGAAGTGAGATGATCAATGGTACTGTATAGGTCTTGGTATTTTATGGTTCTCTAGACTCTTGCTATGATTTTATGTCGGTCTGATATGATGCCCAGTCTGTGCTGGTCTAATCAAATTGCTTAAATATTTGTTTAGCTTGTTGTTTTAGTTTAGTGTTGCTCTACTAAACCAAGAAGAATGGTTCCATGATCACTACCGAGAGGAGAAAGTGCTCTGAGATTATGTATAGTCTATGAGGAAGCGCTTATAACAACACCTTATGATGTATTTGAGATTGGCCGGAACGGTAAAGTTAAATCGTAAAATTTGGCATTTGTCTGGTATTTACGTACTGTCTAAATTGCCGTTTTCCTTCATTGGACTTACTATGGAAATTTATTTCGGCCATGATGAGATATTGTTAGAATGTTTTCAATATATTGAAATAGCACATAAGGAATTGCATGGCCATAACGGATATATACAATACAAAAAATGATGAAGGTTTTTGAATAGACTGCGACTATTTTGTGTTCTGGAAGATCAAGTTGAGGAGGAAGTGTGTAAGATCGTGGCAGAACAGCTGAGTGAGTATTTTGGTATTCTGATTGATTGTCAAGGTGTCAGGAAAGTTTCATTTAGTGCGAATACTGTGACACGTTCTTCTCGAAGAAGCTGTTCTAAGACTAATTTATGTGTTTGAAGTGATTTGATATTAACGAAAATACGGTTAACATGACACTCACCCTTCGAGTTCAAAGAGATCCTCCCAGAAGTAGGCATTCTCTGCATCCCTAGGGCCGAGTCTCAGAACTTGTGAGGACTCAGTGAAATTAATAGTGTACAATTATAAAATATGAATAATGAAAGACGAGATGATGAGTCATCGTGCAATGACAACTTTTCACAATCTAACCCACCCTCCGACACTGAACAATGCCGTCCAGCCTTTTCAGACCGTACATACTTACTTTTATTCCTGTGAGTATTGAAACCTGTTCTTGGATAGCAAGCTAAAGAATTCTAGAGAGGCTAGGTTGTTAGGATGCACAAGCGTATAGTCTTTTAAAGTCTGTAATGGTTCATACTTGTAAGAAGATTTTGAAGGGTTTTGCTGGAAGATTTTTTCATGTGGTAAGCTATACCATGTGATAAAAAGAGACGTTGAATTTATTACTTTCGGGAATAAAATCCAGAATATATCTGACAGATACCGGCTTATCCTAAAAATACTGTCTTTTGTGAGACAACTGCATCAATGTGTCATAGCTGAGTAACGTACAGCACTTAATTGTGCAGCAGTGTGTAGAACGAGAACGATCTACTTCATGTTTTCGTAGTTCGGCTTGTGTTTGATAATGGCAGTGTCAGAAGGCCACACAGGGCATGCCATTCTGTATGAGTTTCACCAGGGACACTAATCATCAATCTTGTATATAGTAAGGATGGTGTGGATGTGCCAATGTCACAAAGGTTCCAGTGGTTTCCGTCTGGGAACAAAAGCCTCACCAATAAGCCACGAGAAGGGGGACCTGTGTAACTGGACAATGATGGCCTGTGAACAACGATGGAGGCAAATACAATGCAAGCTGTTTAAGAACTGACCATCCATTCGACCGTTCATCGATATCTGCAGGACCTTGTAAAGATGTCGAAACTCGGAAAGTTTGTACGCCATGCGTTAACGTGGCAACAGAAAAAGCACCGAATTGGCATCTGCTGTAACCTGCTCTCCGTCACAGACGTGGGCCATTTCTGGACAAGGTGGTGACAGGGGATGGAAAGTGGGTCTTCTACCATAACATTATACGCAAACGGTCATGGGTACCTAAAGGGGGCAGCAAAAACTGTGACATAGCAGCTTCTCCACCCGTGCAAGGTGTTGTGTGTTTGGTAGTATATTGATGGTCTGGTGGTATCCAGATCATCAATGGAGATGTCTACGGTCAGCACGTTAACGTCTTGGAACTGCATTGACCCGCCGGGTGGCCGAGTGGTCTGCGTCGGTAGGCCATCGGTTCGACGGTCCCGGGTTGCAGTCCAAGCAGGGTCTTGGGTGTGGATTCTAACAGCTAAAGATGAATCGTGACGGGGCCGAAGTCCCATAGTTACTAGACTGTCCCATATAAAACTAAAGTTTGCCAATGTGTACGGACTGCATTGTTCGGGAAACGCCCTTCCCTGTTTAATCGCAAGGGTGTGCTCCTTCACGGTGATAACGCGAGCCCACACGTGATAAGAAGGACCTTCACTAAGTTCTAGGAAAGGTGGGGGACAAACTTCTCCATTAGGTGTTTTCAAAAGACGTGTGACAAACAGGTACCCAGTTCTTTGCACCCAAAACATGTTATTTATTTCAGTGTAGAATTTAAGAACTGGTTGTTAAGTTGCAATGCTGTAAAGTCTGATGACGACAAGTTTCCTGACTTACAGTAGTGTTCTAGCTAAGTTATCTTTCTTTCTTTCTTTCTATCAGCAAAAATATGGCATGAATTATGGGAAAGCTGATATTTTAGATATATAATTACAACAAGGCATCACATTGCTAATGAAATAGATGTCACCATCCAATACGAATAAAGGATATATAACTTTTGATAGATATCTCACCGAGTGTAAATGAAACAGAAAATCTTATATAATGCATCTAACCTATTAACTTAAGTTTTACACGGACCACTTACCGTCTCTACAATTATCGATTATTTCAACCTTCATGTCCCGGGAACCAATAGTGTAATAGTTTATATCGTGTGGGTATCGATCAGTAGCTTCCAGTTTTACTGTTCTCTCACCAATCCATTCCACTTTAACTTTTCCATCCTTAACATTAATTTTCACTTCTTCAAAATCATCTGTGTTAAATTTTCTTTGGCCCTGTAAAGTAGTTGAACATATAGTGAAAAATACTGAAACAAAGTTAAAAATAAAGAAGATTTCAATCAAAACGTGCCTATGAGTAGTAGTACCGTCACTTGAAAGCACTTTGTGAGGAATTGCACTAGGAATAACAAGAAGTCGATTTTCCAGGGCTGTATGATACGCTGTGTCGCTGTGTTTGTTCACAATGCATAAAAAGCTACGAACACCTTCCCTCATCCCCTTCGTGAAAGGCTACAAGCATATTCCGCATCCTCTATTTATAAAAGACTACGAACACATTTTTCAACCCTTATTTAACATAGCGGAAATTTTATAAAAGACCACGGCACCTCTTTTGCAACCCTTATCTAATATAGCAGAGATTACGCTCTCCAACACTATGAAAGGCTACTACCTATATTTAATATAGCAGAAATTGCACCCCACATAGTGCACAAGGCTACAATTCATCCTCTATTTAAATATAGCAGAGATTAACCCTACACAGAACCATAGCAGCAATAAACTACGAACTCCAACATTCCATAAAATGCTATGACTCCTATTTAACATAGCAGAGATTACACAGGGAACTGGTTTACAGGTGCATTGAAGCCCCTATTTAACATAGTATAAATTACACACATGAACCATTTCCAGCCCTATTTAACGTAGCAGAGATTACCTAACCCACACATTTTATAAAAGGCTACGACCCCTATTTAACATAGCAGAGATTACATAGGCAACGGGTTTACAAGCACAACACAGAAACAGCGGTCCATCCCCTATTTATAAAAGACTACGGCACCTTTTTCCAACCACTAACATAAATTATAACAGACATTTTAAGTCACTTTCTATATCTCACCCTATAACCTAGGCAAAGGTCAAATATATCTTTTAAACGGGTAGACATATTGAAATTCTGTTTCACCATCATAATCTACCTAATTCCGAAGTTTGGTGATGATCCGACGAAATTATGGCACTTAGCCCCCATATCTCGAAAACGACTCAAAATATCGCAAAAATAATTCGAAAAATATCCCCTTACAAACCGAAGCTTGGCGATGATCCGACGAAATTTTGGCATTTAGCCCCCATATCTCGAAAACTAATCAAAATATCGCAAAAATAAATTGAAAAATCTATCCTTAAAAATTCAAAGTTTGGAGATGATCCGACGAAAGTTTGGCACGTAGCCCCCATATCTCGAAAACGGCTCGAAATATCACAAAAATAAGTTGAAAAATATCCCCTTTCGAACCCTCTGTCGTGTTTTCATCATAATCTACTAAAATTCATAGTTTGGTGATAATCCGACGAAATTTTGGCACTTAGCCCCATATCTCGAAAACGGCTCAAAATATCGCAAAGATAAATCGAAAAGTATCCCATTACAAACGTCTTGTCGTTTTTCATCATAATCTACCTAAATTCAAAGATTGGTGATGATCGGACGAACTTTTGGCACTTTGGACCTATTAAGTCCTACTTTCGTGAGAGGCTGTATTATGAAAATAACCATGACGTCATGGGGAAACCCCGTGTATGATCTTGACCTACTTTCTCTCTTCAATCCTGCATTTTGATTGGTTGGCGAAATTTATAAAAGCCGAGCGTTTGGGCGGTACCACCGTCAGTTGCCTACTGACATCCGAGGAGTGAAGATCGTCGTGGAAGTGTCCAGTGTTCAGTGGAGAAAAATAGATCGTCGTGGGATTGCCCAGCGGAGAAGGACTATCGTCGTGAAAGTGTCCTGTGGAGAAGGAAGATCATCGTGGAATAGTTTCCTTGCCCCGGGAGAAGAAAGATCGTCGTGGATAGTGTAGTGTCTAGTGGAGAAGGAAGATCATCGTGGAATAGTGTTGTCCCCCAGGAGAAGAAAGATCGTCGCGGATAGTGTAACGTGCCGTGTCGTCGACCGTCGTACAGTGTCTATCCAGGGAGAAAATTTCATCGTGAATAGTGTAGTGTGCATTGTCGTCGATTGCCGGAGAGTGAAAATTTCATTGTGAATAGTGTAGTGTACAGTATTGAAAATAGAGGAATATTTTTTCTTCTACTCCAATTATTTTCTGTTTGAGTTGAGACGTTATTTTAAGGTTGTATCAAACTGTAAAATATTTTAAAGCTCAAACATACTTATCCCATTTAAAGTGACTTCATAGTTAATTTGAGTTGAGACGTTATTTTAAGGTTGTGTCAAACTATATACTGTAAAACACTTTATTACATTTTATTTTAATATATTAAAGCTAAATCATTTATAATAACTTTATAGTCAATACATAAAAATAGATCAATTTGATATTTTTAATAAAATTGACGCTCTATGCATGGAAGTTTTAAATGACGTACATACAGATGCAGCACGCAGTAATTCAAAAATAAAAAAATATTAGTGAAAAATGTAAAATATATAAAAAATTCAATGAGGAAGGTAGACTAATAGAAGTACAAATGAATAATCCTCCAGAAAATGAAAAAATTCTAATATGGGTTATGAAAGGTTTCGAAGAGTTATTAGCCCACTTCATGCAACTTGTTGATAATAATGATCAAGTGGAGCTCATATTTAGAAATGAGAGCGAACCCCATGGATCATTTTGGTTATCGTTTCGACAGGCACAAAATATGTCTGTTGAAAACGTTTTATATGCTATGGAAAAAGTGGTTCAATCCAATGCGTCATTTTTAAATCAAGAACGATTTATGTTTAATTTTCATCATGTGGAGATGCCTAAAGGTGAAGGTCGGGTGTAACAGGGTGTATCCGATATTGACGAATATATCAAATCAAATAAGGGTAAAGTTGTGATTAAAAATAGCGATACTCGCTGTCTCGCCCATGCGCTAGTAGTGGCTATGGGGTTGATCAATAATAAAAATAATAATAAAGAACGACAAAGATATTATGATCAACGTAAAAATTTTATGAATACTGAAGTAAATAGATTATGTGTTAAAGCGGGGGCCACTGGCGGTAGAATTGAAGTTATTCACCAATTTCAAAGTGTGCTAACTGATTATAAAATAACTGTGTATGGGAATTTGTCAGGCTAATTAATTCTACATGAAGGGGTTGGGTTGGTGGTGAAATCCCTATTTTTTTACTATTAATAAACAATCATTATAACGCAATTACGAATTTAACAGATTCATTTTCAACCTGGTATGATTGTGAGAAATCCCATATGAAATATGAACATACATATGAACATGATTTTAAATGTCAGGCTGGTTGTTCACAGTGTGGGAGTAAACCTCCCTGTGTTGATGTGAAATGCTTAATAAAATGTAATGACTGTAATCGATCATTTTATGGTAGTGTGTGTTTCAATGACCATAAGGATATGGTATGTAAAACTAGAAAACAGTGTAATTTATGTTTAAAGGTGTATACATTAACAAAGGATAGTAACCCTCGCATATGCGGGGAAATATATTGTGTAAACTGCCGTAGTATGATGCCCCACAACCATTTATGTTTCATGCGGCCGAGAAAGCGCATGATGTGGAAACTATAGTCAGAAAAAGGTTATGGTTGTATTTTACGACATTGAGAGTCGCTAGGATGAAACAGGGGACGGGGTAAATAATGTGTATGGACACGTACCCAACCTATTAATAGCACAAAATCTGTGTTGTAAATGTATTGGTATAAATTGTATAAATTTAAGTTGTTCTGTGTGTGGTGTAAGAGAAAGATTGTGTTCTAAAGTTTTTTAATTGTCTTGCTGAGAAGCGATTAATAATATTACATGTGTTGGGCACAACGCCCGAGGGTATGATGCCCATTTTGTTTTAAGAACTATGATTAATAATAAACAGTGGTCCCCCGATATTATTATGAGAGGTTGTCAGCTTCTAAGCATTCTATATAAAAAGAATACGCTTTTTCGATTCACTTAACTTCTTGCCTATGGCATTGGCCAAACTGCCCCAAGCGTTTGATCTTCCCCCAACTAAGGGTTATTTCCCGATTTTTTTAATACCACAGGTAATAAGAATTA
This sequence comes from Lepisma saccharinum, assembly GCA_022664845.1. Lineage (NCBI taxonomy): Eukaryota > Metazoa > Arthropoda > Insecta > Zygentoma > Lepismatidae > Lepisma > Lepisma saccharinum. The sequence continues at coordinate 130,000 of JAGDQP010000756.1, forward strand.
TTCCGGTCCGCTGCCTGCCAAGACATTCTATGGGGTAGATAACATGCATAAAGAAGAACGTGATAAGTTTATGGAGTGGTATAAAAAATTAGGGGAGAATTATACCTTTAATTTCCAGGAGGAATTAAATAAATACTGTCGGCAAGATGTACCAGGTGTATGCATAAGTAGTTTCCGGTTTACCTAAGACATGGCGCGAGCGAAAAGTACGCAGTGTATTCATTTGACACATACGTCATTTTGTTTGTCTGACATTAAACTACAAACACACACAAGTTGAGTCCTCCAAACACTAGCGTCTTTGTTTTTTCGTTCAGTGATCATGTCGAAGTTTGTGCCTGACAGAGAACATTTGCGGCACGCAATGCTTTTTTTATTTAATCAAAAGAAAAAGGCTGTTGAAAGTCATCGTGTGCTGGTAGAAACATATGGTGAACACGCTCCATCGATTAGAAAATGTGAGACATGGTTTCGACAATATAAAATTGTGATTTCAATGTGAAAGACAGTGCGCGCTCTGGTAGACCACAAAAGTGCGAAAACGAGCAATTGCAGGTGTTATTGGAGGATGACCCAACTCAAACTCAACAGCAA
>JAGDQP010000756.1:130693-144368 GCA_022664845.1 Lepisma saccharinum
GAAAACGAGCAATTGCAGGTGTTATTGGAGGATGACGCAACTCAAACTCAACAGCAATTGGCAAAAGCATTAAATGTGTCACAAGAAACAATCAGCAGACGTTTACGAGCAATGGGGAAGATCAATAAGCTGGGTAAATGGGTCCAACATGATTTGAATGAAAGTCAAATGGAAAATCACAAAGTCACTTGTGAAATGCTGCTTCAACGCCAGGAAGGAAAATCTTTTTTCTATCAAATTGTGACGGGTGACGAAAAATGGATTTATTTTGAAAACCCGAAGCGGAAAAAGTCGTGGATTTCACCTGGCGAAGCCGGTCCTTCAACACCAAGGCTAAATCGCTTCGGCAAGAAGACCATGCTTTGTGTCTGGTGGGATCAGAGCGGTATTGTGTATTATGAACTCTTGAAGCCCGGCGAAACCGTTAATGCACAACGCTATTGCCAACAAATTTTTAATTTAAATCACGCATTGATCGAAAGACGACCGGAATGGGCCCGAAGACATGGCAAAGTGATTGTGTTACACGACAATGCGCCGTCTCACACAGCAAAACCAGTGAAAGACACCTTGAAATCGTTTGGATGGGACATCCTTCCACACCCGCAGTAGTCCATAGGCCTGGCGCCATCTGACTATCACCTCTTCTCATCAATGGGGCACGCGCTCGCAGAGCAGCACTTCAGTAATTTCGAAGACGTTGGAAAATGGCTCGACGAATGGTTTGCCGCAAAAGACGAGCAGATTTTCTGGCATGGTATGCATCAATTACCTGAAAGATGGGTGAAATGTGTAGAAGCCGATGGCCAATATTTTGAATAAAACAAACTTAATTTCCCTTGAAAATTACGTGTTTTCTTTACCACAAAAAACCGGCAAAAACTTATGCATATACCTGGTAAATATATTAATAGTAGCTTGTTTACGTTTTATGCAACACTTTGAAGTTGAGTCGAAGGTAAATCCCCTCCTGGAAGCAATTAGTATAGCCAGTGCTTGCAATTTAGTGTTTAGGCGTAATTATTTGAAACCGGAAACCATTGGTATTATACCGAGAAAGAGTTATCGATGGAGTGATGTTCAGTCGGTCGAAGCAATACAATGGCTTGTGTGGGAAGGAAAGAAAAGGAGAATAAAAATAAAGCACCCGGGTAATGGAAAAGAAAATGTAGTGCGAGGTAATTTTAGAGTGGATGGCTATTGGAATGATATGGAGAACCGGAAAGAACATGTTTAGGAGTATTAAGGTTGTTTTTATCACGGTTGCCGTATGTGTTATCGGACCCGACGGGACATGACGCTCCATAACCCTTTCTCTACTATGAATATAAACTATAAAAATACAATAGCCAAGGTGAAAAAATTTGGAACAATTAGGTTAGGTTGTGCATACCATGTGGGGGTGTCAATGGATAACACAAATGAAAAATAATGAAAATATAATGAAACATGAGATCCCACAAATAAATATCTACAAAAGCACATTCTAATAATTTGTTTCTTTAGGGATAGAAAAAATATGTCTTTTTGATTTAGCCTCTTTACTTACATAATTTTTAACATTTAATTAATAAATAATCAACTAATCATCATAACGTAAGTACTATGCATATAATGAAATACCTAAAAAATAAATACTCCTTGTATTTAGTTGGATTACCTTACCTCGAAACCTTATTAATCCCAACAAAATATTTCAAATTTGGAGATACTAAATAAACATATAAACCAACCTCTTTGTCGTCCAATGCTAAACAATTTCTTGCTTCGTAATGTCCACCAACGTATGCGTTTTTTGTGCCATAAGGAGAACTTTCAACCGAACGATATGGACACTTCAAAAGTAAAGAGTTTTCATGATACGGAGGATTCCTCACCATGCTTTTGAGTCTAATATAATACATGTCAGTAGTCTGAAAACTGTCGTTTCCATGCATGAGAAATATTCCTAGGAAACCAAGAGGAGTCTTTGCCTTGAACTTAAAAGAAAGATGGTTGGAAAATGGCTTCACTTCAGTAAAATTATTTTGAATATGAAGATGCCTTCTGCAGTTACCTACGAGAAAGTTAAAATTAAATATTATATTATAATATATATTTTGCCATATAAAAGTTAAATGGAGACTCCGGACATAGTATCTTTATATGTGAATAGTTAATGAAACAAACACATTAACTTTTCTTACTAAATATTTTACAAATATTCGAGGAGTGAGAAAAAAAAAGCTGTTACATACGTCACATTACATATAGACTGAGTGCGGCGATTATAATTTTGCTTGTTTGTTAACGTCTGGAAAAGTCAGAAGTAAAAAGATACAAGTGCCATTAAGGTTCCAAGGTGTCCTTGTTCAAAATATCAATATATTGTTCCGAGGATATTACATTTTATAAACAGAATATTAACTTCATTTTTTATATATTTAATACCGCTTAAACCCCTTTTCTTCTAATCATATTATTTGAAGGATGATACATAAAAGACTTAAGGGTAATTTTCCATACATGCATTTTAGCTATAATAAATACTGGTTCGCACTCTGGATAATTACAGTTGCATACTGTCTATGAAATATTATTTAGTACAATCATTCTCATCACTTCATTGGTTTTCAAATTAAAGGTTATGGTCACTTTGCTCGTGAACATTTGTTGCCATCTAGTCTTTTTTATGAATATATTTGATTTGTTGCTGGATCTAAATATCGTCATGTAGAATTGAAGATATTTTCATCTTATAATTTAACGCTTGCTACATATTGTAATTTAGAAGTTCAATGTGTTCGATATGATCTGTTGGCTATACATTCTTAGAACATGTTGAAACAAAATCAGAAGAATAATTTGAGAAACCTCGTTTTACTTTTAATTGACAGAACCTTGAAGCGTATTTGACTTCTATAAGTCGATTAAAAACAGTGTTACTACTATAATTAAATACTAGGCACAACTATTTATTCTCTGTGTCATGAATTACGTACTTATTTTCTGAATATTTACTAAATTTACGTTTGAATAAAAATTCAAAACTGAAAATTATTGTATGGAATTGAAACATCACAACAATAGCTTCCCATTATTTCGCATTTGTACTCTAATTATCTAGACTGTGGATACAAAGCAAACTAGCAACAAGAATTCATTGTCATTCTATTTCTGATTTATTGATAAACTTTGTTTATATTGTACTCTAGAAAAGGTGATTATGAACTCGCGGATTAACGACACTAAATTTAAAAGAACATTTTTTTTGTTTGCATGTTAATAAGAAGCCGTAAGAAAATAAAGATACTCAAAAATAATGAATTATTACAAAGTATGTGACTGCATAGTCGGATGCCGGTAACGAAGTACGTAAACACCTGGCGTGAATAAGTGCAATGTATCACAGTGGGTGGTGTGTTAGGCTGCAGTTTATCTTGCACAGTGTTCCAAACTCGTATCTCGGCTGGCAATAAACATGTGTGAAATAGTTAAACTTAGCAACTAAAGTACTCATAACAGTTACTAAAATTGTTTATAAATTTAACAAGATTCCTTTGCTTAAAAGTCACAAGAACGTTCTGTATCAGCGCACTCAATATGTACATAGAGTGAAACAAGAAATTGTCATGTGCATTATCCATTAAGTTGGCATAGTTTTAAGGGGAACATGACATGCAATGGATTACAAATTTGCGACATTCTTTTAACGTACTTTGACATTTCTACATGTGTCTATTTCCGTTGAAGGTCATCTGCATGAATTATTCCCACATGCGCACGTTTATTGCAGACGTTTTTAATGCTTTCTTAATATGGAAGATTGTTTTTCAGTGACAAATGTGCCATATTAAAATAACCGTGCTATTATAATATATTTTTGAAACAAAAAATCCGCATTATTATGAGGAATTCGAGCACAATGAATAGTCGTTCTGTTCAGTTTCGAGTTGATGTTTTTTATTATTATTCATATCGCGTGATACGAAGCTTCTGGACTGAATAGAAAGATGTTATCCAATGTTTAGAGGTTTATTTAGACACTTCTGTGGTACTTGTTTCTTCCTGTTGCATTTGATTCCAATTATATAAACGTGAAAAACTTATTATGCTATTATCATATTATGCTTTCTATCACTATAAAATACCACCCAATTGTTACATATCACCTTCCGAAAAGTAAACGTTCTTTTAATGTGTCGTTTATGACTTATGGAGAAATATTCACTGTATTTACCATTGCCAGAAGTCCATTTTCCCTCCAAATTGAAGAAAACATTATATCTTCAAAACGAAGCGGAGTCGGTCCCACGTTCATATGGATGGTTTTTTTTATTTCTTTGTGTCAGAGATTTGTGTGTGAATTTTGTCGCATATGTTACGATACACCCTGAATGTAAAGAAATAGTACTCTAATATCAGGAAAATTACTTACCTTCACGTTCAGCATATTCTAAGGAGGAACCCGTGGACCATCCACCGTAGCTTGAGTTGAATATAGAATCAATTGGACCCGACGAATCAACATCAACGTTCGGCTCTGAAATGAAATGTATTCAAAGTTATACACGACTTTAGTTGTAATAGAAATTAGGTTATATGAGTATTTTTAATATGCAACCACAAATGTACCCCTAAGTAAAGCATACATAGAACCATACCGAATTCTATGTGCACACGAAACGCTTAGCTTATCGATCAACAATGACCTCGCTTAAGTAAAAATGTAAATAAAAGTGAAGTTATCAGAGTACATATTACAGTTTCTAAAGACAAACGCAAATCACTATTTTCTTTCGAATGGGATTCCGACTGTTGCCATAATGACAATGGATTTATATTCTTCATTTACTTTCGTATAAGACGTTGACATTTTTAAACACGTATACTAAGTCTGAGATGTATACGAATAAAGCATAAAAATAAATTAATTAATACTGTGAAACACTAAAATATATAAAAGCACATAAACTTTATAATATACTGTATTTAATATCAGTTTGCATATTAAAGTTTCTTGCAAGATGAAACGGGAATATTATCACAATATAAATCATAAATACATGAAATAATCGAAATCATCGTAAGAATATATTTCCACTTGCTATATTATGTTTTCTTTTGGGCCTGTGTGGTTTTCTCATAGTTATTTTAATACCTAATTATAAATCTTTTATCAACGCAGACTATTTTAAATAGCGTCCATAAAATTAGTGGATACGTTAACATCCACATATACATACAGACTTTCCTGTCTTGAAAACGAACTAGGCAATGAGTCAAATTCTGGGAAACAAGTGGAATAGTAAAAGTGTATTTTGAGTCTTACAGATATACACGAATATATGTCATTTCTATATAGGGTCATTCTTGATATTCCCGACAGTTGGGAAATTGCAACACTTCGAAGTTTACAACGTTGTAGATTGCACAATAGTCAACTTGTGATATAACAAAATAATGAAGAAAGACACTTCGTATTGTACTAAATATCTGGACTAGTTTATGAGTTTGTGCGTTGCATTTCTGAAAGACAAGAATAATATTCGGAAGATACACTAAGGGAAAAGTTATACGTACAAACGTAGAGAAGAGAAATATATGAACAACGTAGACATAATACTTAAATATGTATGAACATATTTTGTTTGCGCATATAAAATTTTCATAAGCAGTAAATTCGGTAATTTTGTTACACGATGAAGCTGCAGTATATTACAGAAATGTCATTATCATGTATGGAATATATGTTTTAAGGTTAACCCGTTCGTATACATGTAGATGGATGCAGCATCCAGACCGTAAAGTTCAGAGTTACAGTAGAAACTTAAACGAAATTTGTACATAATGCACGTCTTGATTCTTCCTGCCGACATATGTTTGTGACAATTTTTGATGCAGCATCTAGACTTTGAAGTATAGAATCACTGTATAAACGTACATAAAATGTAGATATAATATGCATAATTATTCATTCTGAGGATGTATGGAATCCTGCCAAATGTTATCGCTTGAGGAGTTAGTGTGTCGGGCGAGGAAATATGGAATCTATCAAATATAATCCAAGTGCTTAAAGGTATGTTGAATATGTTCTTTGAATCAGTACATTGTGTATTCTTTTGTTGACCTAAAATGTTACGTAGTACCGATATATGGAGTCTGGGAATAGTTAGTGGATGACTTCAGGGTGGTATTTACAATGGGTTGAAGCAGAAAGTAGTCTAACTCACTTGGATTCACCACGTCATTCGAAGACATGTGGAGTTTAATAATTCTACTCCACTGCAGTAGAGGAATACGTTAGGTAAATTTATTATACTTTAGCCTATAGTAACCTACGTGGATAACAAAAAGTGTTATAGAAACACTTCCTAAACTCTATTCGTATATTTCATAGTATACGCATAACACATCCATACTAAACACATCTTGTAATCGTTTTTACTGTATGGAGTGTCATGCTGTACGTATGATACATCCGATTCTAAGCATGGCTGTTGCTGTTGAACCTATATTTCATATTGATTATACATATGTAGCACAGTGACAATCATGATGATAAGTAAGCAAACCTTTTGGTAAACTTTATTTTATATGGGGTAGTTTAGTAACTTTGACTTCGGCCCATCAGGATTCTATCATATACACCTAGTTAAAAATCCTCAAACATCCATGCTCCTTCCGGGATTCAAACCAGGGACCTTTGAATCTTTGGTCTAACGCCTTAGGCTGCAAGGCTACAAAGTCGGCATGGTCAGTACGAATTTGTCAGTACGTCAGTAAATCATTACATGTGATTCCGACATTACCTTGTGGGCTACTTCCGACATTTTAACAATAGTTTATTCTGTACTTTCTTCGCACAAATCTATGTGACATTATTCGTGCAACATACAAAGATGTATCTCTTTATTTTCCATATTAAAATGACTTTTATCTACTCCTGAAAGACTACGAACAAGTAAAGGAACAAAGAAACCATGGTTTCATTTTTGATGCGGTCAAACATATGAAATACTAAGGAAAGGAAATAGATTGCTGAAGCTCCCAAAGCGTCTCACGTTGCTCGTTATTATCTTTATGTATAACATGTCCTCGCGCTTGATTATTTCTCTCCACCTTGAATTCATGTTTATCTATAATGCTTTACCCGAGCAATGTTTGATTTTTCTCGAATGATAAAAAAGCAATTGCAGAGAGAGAAATAGAAGACGGAGTTAGTGATAGGGTAGGAGAGACAAACACACACATACAGAGAGAAACAGGGAGAAAACTATACACTTGGAATAACTCCTAGGTCGACATTGAGCTGTCTAACCTGTGAGCTCTGTGACTAGTGTTTTGATTATACGGCGTGTATGTTGAGAACTGTAAAACATTATATCACACCTTTGAACTTAATATGCCCACTTCAACTAATCTAATTTTCAGAAAAGCAGTTCTAAAATTTAAAGTCCCATTTAAAGCCTATATAAACTCATTAGATTTCTAACATTTCTACCACTTGTATGTCGTTCTGTGAGATAATAATTTTGCGGATGATGACCTTCAGAACGAGGTGTTTGACTGCAATGTAAACTCTATTTTCCCAACAAGTGGCCACAGTACCATCTGGTTCGAAGGTGACGATATTAAACTAAAGTAACTTTGAAAATAACAAAATTTTCTCACCTAAATTAATTCCATTAGATAATACGAAAGGTCGGTCCAGAGCATTTGTTCTTGAATGACATTCCGTAATCGCTTCTCCATTGTGATCTGCTTCGTCTAAATATCCTACAAAAAACAATTGACTGTCAACATGTTTATTAAATGTTTGGTTATAATTCATTTTTGTTTTATTTCTATTTGATTTGATTTATTTTCTAAATCAAGTTACGAGACTGAATCCCACTTACAAGTGGCCTCGTAAATTGAACAGTTTGAAAGCTTTATACAACATAATAATAACGTTAATAATAAAATAAAGCATTACAAGAATAGGCAAGTATGCGGAAGCAAAAGAATAACTAACAAACACCATTTTCAGCTAATTAGTAAAGATAGAATCTAAATATACAGGTTGTCAGGAAACTCCTACAGCAAATTGAAACCACCCATAGGAAGTCCCCTCTATGATATAGGAATAATTTGATATAGGAAACCTGAGTCCGGAACCCAACCGTTACACCTCTGCAAGCAATTGAAATTTTGATGAAAGAAAGCAACGTCGCGCATGTGGTATCAACATGACGGGGCATCAGTGTACTGACTACGGACAGTCCGAGACTTACTGGATGTCATGGTCCAGACGGATGGATTGGGAGAGGAGGACCTGTTCCTTGGCCTTCTCGTTACCCTGACTATCCCCATCGATTTCTTTTTGTGGAGATACGTAAAGGAACTAGTGTACAATGGAAGAACTCGAAAGTGAAGAAAAATTCGTGGCCAGAATAGCAGCCTAAAAAATTAGAGACAACGCAGCCAATTTGTTTGAGCAAGTGCGCTCGTCGCTTATTAACCGTTTGCATATTTGTTTGCGAGAAAATATTCAGGGAGGTACTTTTGAGCAATACCTGTTAATGATAAAGTATGTAAATATGTTCCCATGTTTTGAAACAAGGAAATAAATTAAGCGCAAATACCAAAATGTTATTGTTCAGTGCCAACTTCCGTTCATTTTATTTTCCAGTTTGTTGTATGAACTTTGCAGTACAGTCGTACAACTGTGTAGAAAGTCTAGAATTACACTGTACAAAAATGTTTTTGTTTTTTAAAATAATATTAGTTTGGTTTCTTGGAATCCGTAGTATTGGAACCACACACAGGTCCAGACGCCGCACCCATTGCTTCTAACAGCGCATCTTTACCACCTTTCTTCGAAATTTCAATTGCTCGCAGATGTGTTACGGATGGGTTCTGGACACGGGTTCCCTATCTCAAATTGCTCCGCAGCCCCTCCCTCATGGGTAGTTTCATTTTACTGCAGGATTTTCGAGACACCCTGTACATAATATTAACGAATGTCGTTTCTTTTTGACGTAGAGATTGGCGTACACCTTATATAAGTACTGCCTTGATACAGCTTCTGAATGAGCCTACACAACAGGTTAATATTTATTGTGCCATGTAGAAGGGTGCTTTAATAGGAAAAGATCATAAGTCTTTAGCAATCTCCCAGGACTATTCACTCGCATATGGGATGATAACTGAGGCCAGTTGATATCGCAATCGATAAACTTTATGAGCAACGCCTTTTCAAGATATAACCGTCTGCTAGATGGAGCCTTCTCCCCTAATATTGTGCAATAGTTATTATAGTTGCTTGAATTAGACGGTATTGTAGTATAGGACATAACTATTCTAGATAGAGCATTAGGATCCTTACCAACACTTCACTAGGTTCAACTCAAAAAGGTTGGTATTCTAGTTTAGTTCCGGAAATACACATAATAGGCTAAGAAGTGAGTCGGAGAATTTAAAACACTATCTTGTTATAAGTCCAATAATCCAACTACCAGAATAAGTTATTGTACTTGGTAAAAGTACGTTTATCGTCGAATAATATGTTTAAGTAATTGACATCATATAGTTGAAAAGGGATATATTATTTTAAATATAATTTGCATAGAAAGTATTAAATTATTTTTAGTAGAACACGATATGCGGTCGTTTGGGTATATTTAGAGATGGTTTCTACCTTTCAGAATCTGTTGAACAAAGCACCAATATCACACTGGAACTTTAGAAGGTTATCTTCACTTTTGTTGAGGCGTCCTTTTCCAAACGAGTCTTAGCTCAAACGTCATAAATGTTGGGAAATAAACAATATAACTTCTTTTTTTAATTTCGGGCAAATGTGCAGCAATGGTTATTTTAAAAAGTTGGGGAAGTGTTAGTACACCAATAATTATATATTCTTACAAACGGGTAGTAGAAATACGAGCACCACAAAGCCAACATGGCATGAGCAGGGATCGATTCGACGACCCCTAGCACCAGAGGTGAGCGGTCTACCAACTGAGCCACCGTGGTCCCTTTATAAAATTTGAATCTAATAAGATATTTAAAATTTGCAACGAAAAATCCCGATTATTATATCAGAATTAAGGTTAGCATGTCACTGATCAATCACTAATGATGTCACAAATTATGACACGTATGAAACAATAATACTTCATGATGTGTTTAAATGTTATTAATTTTAATATGTTTTGCAACAAATGCTAGAAAATGCAATTAATAAACAGTTGTTTAAGCATGTTTCAAACTAAAATTTTGCCTTATCTGGCTTATTAACGAAATGTAGTTTTACATGTAACACATCATACTCCAGAATCGTCCATTTTACCCAATCTTAATAATCTAATCGTTGCTATGTAACTATCTGAAATTTGGGCTGACTGTAACAATATCCCATCCTCTATAATCAATCATCTATGAGGCACTTTCTCAACAAATTATCAGAAAAAAACATACTTTTCAACCCAACCATTTCAGGTTTGCACGAAACTTCGCTGGAGGGTAGATGACGTATAATTAAATTATGTACTGTACATAAGTAAAATATTAGTTCTGAGTGACACTGAATGATATACTATATTAATACATTAAGAATGACAACACGAGAAAGAAGTTAAAAAGTATGCGCACAAAGTCAACAACAAAAAATCATAACTTTGCTTCTAATTCTTGTAGAACATTAATATTTGGCTTATTTTGAAACTAAGGAAACATGGGGTGAACCGTTTGACAAAGGATCGTATGTAACAATATACCATTTTTATCAATGAATAAAGAATAATAATTCTTCGGAGGGAAAACTGTTAAAATGCAATAATTCTTCACTTTATCAATCAGAAAATACTTTTCTTAAATAGATGATAAGTTATTCCACTTTAACTAATTTTACCCCTGAGGAATTATTATTCTTTACTCGTTTATCTAAAAGATATATTTCTTTGATAAGAAGCATCGTCAATTAGTTGAGGATTAATTTTGCAATGCAAAATAATATTGCAGTTAAATATGGCTTTTTTAATTACAAGATCACATAATGTAGATTTTGACCTTAAATATCTAAAAAGGTTTAGCTTAATTTTTTTCAAATAAAGTATATTATATAGTTAAATGCATCTATCTTTGGTGGAAGATTTATTATCGGGTGACTTTGAGAACAGAAGTAAAAGCTTCTATACCCTCGTTCCAATAAGCATGCTTAGTGGCTAGTTCAAACATTCCTCAAAGACTCTCCTTCGCCATGTAGTTGCTATCAGCGTATAGCTATTGTGTGGTAAACCAGTAATACAAGAGGTTGGAACTATTTCTGTAGATATACTTCTGTGAGTAGTAGGGTTGACACTGGCCCGGTTCAATTTTCGGCTGGACGCTGGTTGTTCCGATTTTTACCTTTCAAATTTGAGGTATAGATAATATTTTATTCTTTGATAAGTTTAATTGTATATGCATAAAACTAAACTTATTATTTCCGTGAGGCGTAAAAATTTGATTTTGCTTTCTAATTTTAAAGCAATTCTTTGCAAGCAACGCATGCTCTTCAGTTTGTATCTCAGAAGATTCAGCAGAAGTAACACCCATGCATAGAATTTTCGGAAAATGATATCTTTTATTCTTACTTTCCTCTGCCTGACTGTCAACTGTTTGTTAATTTAAGAAAGTCTGATTATTTTCAGAGTTACTTATAAGTAAGTGCATGCATGGAAAAGACCTTTCAGATAATTTGGTTATTAAAAGTTACGAACTGAATTTAGAATTAATTTTGCATCTGAAGAATCATAGATAAAAACGACAATTGTCATGGCTTAAATACTAAAATTTCTTAGGTTACTAACTTTATCAACGGGATGCATGTGAATTTTTAAAAGTACAATAACATGTATTTGTTTTGAATGAGGGAAGTATAATGTATTTCAGCTAAAACGGTAGTAATATTTAACATTAAAACAAGTTTAGAATGTTCCTAAAATATTAATGCTTTCACATAGTAAAATTTTTCCGTGGAAATGAACTTTTCCTTCAGATTCCCCACACACAAACGGTCTCCATTTTCCTGAATACAAAGATGGAAACACTGGTGAATCGAATAATTTTAGAAGTGTGTGTGACACAATACAAACGAGATACTTTAAGGCACAGTGCTGCAATCCTTTGTTATAAAAGGTCACAGCAGCAGCAGAAAACGACTAAGAAACGTGTCGTTGAAAACCTGCCACATCTGACCTGTGACCAAACGACTTGTGATAATGTAGTAAACATATTAGCTCGAATAGGTAGACCGGAGACCATATTCGATCGTGGATTTAAGCATAAGAGTGAGAGGCCGTTGTACAGTGCTGCCGATTCCAAAAAAAAAGCTGGCCAGAAGTCCAGAATAGTAACTAGGTAGAGATCTTTTCATGTTGGGTCGGTTACAGTACATCTGTAATAGTCCGAACTTACTTACGAAAGTGTTTATATCATTTTACCTGTTCCAGAATAGAATTCGCACAGCTTTATTCGATTGGCATCGATCGTGTAACTGAGGCAGTAAACGACGCACGTGTTCAATTCTATAGAAACTTTAGATTGAAGCAGAACATAATCAAATAAAATGGAATCAACGTCTGAAAATACGTAGAATATAAAAAAATCACGAAATAATAATTTATTAAAATATATTAGTTTCGTTAGTGAAACAATGATTGTTCTTGATTTTTATTGAAATCTTTAAAATACGATATGTTATTATGATAAAGTTATGTTGCTCCTTTTTGCTCCGCTGTCAGACTTATTTTAAATTATATTCTAATGCATTTTCTTCAATATTAAAAATTCTGCCCGAAATTACCCCCTGTTATTTATTCAGTTTATTGACAACCATATACAATATAGACCAAGGTCACTGACTGATAGACTCGCTCAATATAATTCCCAGGCTAAACTACTGCAGCTTTCTACTACACTACTAAACTACTACACTAATTTCGGTATTGGGGGACATCATCACTAGCAGTTAAATCAAAAACTCCCAAATTTTGAAAACGTTGCCATCTTGGAACCCAAATGGCCGCCCAAATGCCCATCGTTATATAGAATACAAAGACTAAACCGCTGGGGCTCCTGAAGCGAAATTTGGAATGACGGTACATCGTCGTTAGTAGGTTAAAATATTACAAAATGTATCCAAAGATGCCACCTTGGATCCAAAATGGTGAACCCAAAAACCCATTTTTCAAACCAGTGAAGATAGAGAAAAAGAAGTTTGGTATGAAGCTGTATGACCAAGAATAAGTTACAATAAACGAAGCAAACCTCAGATATGAGGACGCAACCCCGACGAGGACCTAGCGACATCGCACCGAGTGAAGCAAAGCGAGCAAAAGTTTGTAACAGCCACCGGGACACGCTTCCTGAGGAAGTAGCAGCAGTCGTCACCAGCGTGCCGCGTAGATGGTGTGCGACATTGGGAACTGTTTAAAATTGTATTCACCGTTATTTTAGTTATTATTAATAATTGTATAGCATTAAGTTAAGGAACATACATACTTCATCATTGACAAAGACATTTTGTTAATTAATTATTCATACGTCTATGCTCCGACCGAGGTGGCTACTGATAACGACAAAGATATATTCTACGATGAGCTAGAAAGGTTGTTTGACCGATTACCGAAGTATAATTCGAAAATTGTGTTGGGTGATTTCAATGCAAAGG
>JAGDQP010000757.1:0-109305 GCA_022664845.1 Lepisma saccharinum
GTGGACTTGACTTGGATCTGGCATGTTGTCCTTCTTATGGATCGTTACAGGACCCACTGGAAGTGGTTTTTAGACATCACCCACGGATATAAGCTTGTAAAATCTAAATACTCACATACCTCTTCCTCTGTACATTCATATAAAGCTTTAAAGCATTCAACACGTCCGCCTTTAAATGCGTCCCGAGGCCGTAATGGCTCTTCCACATTAGAACAATGATCACGGATAAAACTCTGAATTTCAAGTGACCTTTTCACTTGTTTCTCCCACTCGCATTCCCAAATGGAAACAACTTTTACATTGCAACTGTTTTTCAAAAATTCTTCCCGTGCTAACGTTGCATCATATCGGCTGTTTAAGCTGTGCCCTTCATTATCTATTACTTGGTCCCTACATAAGGTTATACAACTGTGGCCATGATAGTAACAACCGTAAAATTCATAAGCTGTACGAGTATTTTTATCATACCCATCCACTCTGAAATTTCTGAATTGAGCCTCTTTACCATTTTCACATGTTTGTAACTTAAAGTTTTGTTTGAACTCCATATATCGTAGCCACTGCTTAGCTACTTTACTTTGATTCGTACCATATTGGAAACCTAAGGGAGGGATAATTGGAATTGTATTTTCTGTTAAATGACATGACCGAAAAATTTCCATCGCGCAAGCAGCAATTGTGGGAGTATGCAAGAAACATTGAAACCCTTTTGTCTTACTTTCAATGATATTAGAAAATCGAATCAGGCTTAGAGTTAAAATACGTACATCGTTTTTACAATAGGCTAACAGCTCATGCTTGAAATTAAATGTCTTTTTACTCTTGACACATTCTGCATGCCACTTAACAATTGCTTCTGCCTCTTTTGGTGATTTGCTTTCAATATCATAAAATTCAAGTTTTGGATACAAACCTACATAGTTTTGGTATTGTGGTAAGTTAAATAAATGTGGAAAATCACCTTTCTTAAGAGATTCATCTAAACCAAGAGTTGCAGGCAAATCAGCTAATCGAACACCCATGAATAAGTATGTATCTCTGAATATAATATTATTTACTGTTAGTTGCATCAGTTTATTTCCACGGCTGATAATACTAGGTACTAATTTTTGACGTTGTAACAACTCACGAGCAACAAACAAATTATCAAAGCCGTGAGCATTATGTGCAAGTGCAACAACTTGAGTAAACTTGGGACCTTGTTCGAGTACGTGATTAATGAATGGTTCCATAGTATAAAATACAAAATCCCTATTTCCATTAGAATCACCACAAACATTACACTTATAACTTTCCTCGTTGAGATCTTTGCATTGAAAGCAACGATGAGTGACACAAATTAAGTTAGGATCATATTCTTGTTCTCCTTTTTCATTTGCACTGAGACGCATCGTTTCCAGATCAAACACAATATAAAGGAAGTCTTCGACCCGTTTCGGATTGGTTGGTTTTACAAAACACACATGTGTTTCATCTACATATTCTGCACACAGTTTACAAAAATGTTCGCCACAAATATGTTTGGACTTTCTGCTACGCCAATCAATTTTAGCACCACACTGGGAGCAAAGTTGCACATGGTCACATACAGATTTACTTCTTGCTTTTCTCTGATGCTTATCAAAACATGTTTGATTTACAAAAGTACGATTACACTTGTCACAATGAATTTTACTGTCGTCAACACTTTCAGAGTCTGGATGGTTCATTTCACATTGACTACATGTATATTCACATCTATGATGTCGTCGTTCCGAATATGGCGTAAGACAATAATCACAATAGCCTTTGCTCCCTAAAAATGATGTAATAGTTTGAATGATGTCGTAATGATTGTCTTCGTATCGCAAAAATATTTTTTTCTTTGCTGTTGGACCTACATAAATTTTCTCATACTGACGTGATTTGGAAACACGACCGTAAACAATAAGCTGATAGTCATTCCCCCAATACTTTTGAAACGTGTCTACATCATCAAAGCTACCTCCATTGTTACTACTTAAATCTACATTTACCCAATAGCATAATTCTTTAGCTTCAGATGCCCACTTTTTAGGATGATTTTTCATATATCGTGCATTTTCAAATTCTTTATCTGCTCGTAGTTTTCCTAATACTAAAGCTCGTGCTAGACAATCAGAAACTTCGTCAACAGGAATAATATCCTTCTGCAAATAGTCTGCAAACGGAAGATACTTGTCACTATCACGGCGACCTTGACCTCGACTAGGGTCGGTAATGTCAACTTTAATGGTTACATCGTCACCCAGCAAAAATGATTCATTAGAGTTAAGAACATTTTCGATTTTTCGTAACATATCTTCCACACTAATATGCACACGTAATTTAAACGGAACATATAGTGGTTTACCTACTTCACAACTGGAACTATGAATGGTAAAACCGATCTTGGAGGAGGGATCAACATTTCGAAGTAAATGTTCCATGGCAAACTCAAAAAACTTTGTCACATACTCTTCAGGATCCCTAATTGAAGTTACTAATGACTTGATAGTAATTTCGCGTCCACGTAAAGGAAAATTTGGATACGTTTTCGGTTGTTCACTTACAATTTCAAAGTCACTCGTTTTACCTGCACCATACATTATAACCATATGACGATCATTTTTCCATTGGTCCACATCAATCTCTATAGACATGTCGTCATCGCTTTCCAACTCAACGTCCAGTTCACCAATACTATTGTCGTCCGTTTGAACTTCATTATCTTCCAGTTGAAAAAACTCCACAGCATTGTCAGGAATAATGTCACTAACTTCATTTTCGAAAAGTTTACAATAGTAACTCCAAGCCAATTCTTTACTTTCCACACTTCCGAAAAATCCATAGTTACCAAGATCAATAATATCTTGGGTAGTTATACAGTTTTGTAAAACAACTTCTTCGTCGTTCCAATAGTAATATAAGAGATAATGGAGTAACAGTTCAGGATCACTTTGTTTAGGTTGAAATCCCAACATCTTGTAGTAACATAACTGACCCCAACATTCGAGTACCATTGCATGATCGTCGTAACTACAAACTTCTGGCGCAGCAAGCATGGCGTCAATAGGATTGTACATTTTTGGTGACTCGAAAAAGATATGTTCTTCTAATTACAACAAACAGCAAGACTTCGTCACACAATTTTGAACACTGGGTAAAGCTTGCACAACGAAAGTTGTCAGAAAACTAAAGATAAGATTCCACAGATAAATCTTTACACTTCAAAAGTTAGACACAAATAATGACATAATTGTAATATTGTCAAATATATCATGAAAGCGCGGACGCGAACGAAAACGATCAAACATGGATATCGAGAGGGGAGGTGTGAAGTAAGAGGGGGAATGTAACATACGCGCACTGGTTCCTTATACTAAAATTAGTTAATCAAATGCATTTTCGATTTTTTTATTTTACCCTAGCATCAGTTACGGGACTCTTAGTTTGACTTCTTACGGTAAGTGTGTTCGATACTTACCGGTAACAAAAAGAAACCATCTCCCGTTAAATTCATCATTGTTTCCCAAAGTAATGTCTTCATACTATGAAAATGAAATCTCACAACTTAATTTTTCAAACAAATATATGTAAAAACAAAAAGTGAAACGTATAAGTTCTTCACAAGTAAAATAATTTTGATATGTACGATACAAATAACTTGGAAAAACGAACAAACGGTTTCACACTTTCTGGTAAAAGAATTCTTGTCGTTCAAAGAAAATTACAAACAACTAAAGATAAGTACTTGACATCTACAAAAAAAAATAAAAAATCAGAAAAACATGTTTCATACTTTTGTAAAAAAATAAAGACGAGATCACAAGAAAACAATTTCAAGACATATAAAACAAAATTCACTACAAAAGAAGTTGAGTTCTAAGAAAACAATCCTAACATGCAAAATAAACATTTGACATAAATGTAATTGCAAAAGAATATCAGTTACAACCGCAACAGCTTCTGCATTCAACAAGAAAACACTTTTCATGTTAGGTTTGTTTAAAAACCTGTCATCTTGAACGAACATTGACCTACGTAACACTGATCAGACATCTCACCTGCAACACTGTGTCCCCATCCCACTTAAAGACAGTAGTTAATGAGCGGAATTCTTAACTCTTTTTTCACAAGTACTTTTTTTTCGTTCCCAATATGATTATTAGTGTTTCCAGCTCAATTATTAGTGTTTCATTAAATTTATTATTTTTATATTATTTTATCCTGGGTTTGCAATATGTATCTTTCTGATTATTTAGCTCCCAAATTATCGAAAATCTTGACAAATTCTGAATCTAAACATGCTTACAAGCTTGAAATATACTTAGAATCTAGACAAAAGTAACCAGATCCTGATTATTCCGCTCATTAACTACTGTGTCAGATTTGACCTATCTCTTACGTTGTTGGAGTAATCTTCACTGAAAATTTGTCGCTTGATATATAAATGATGCCCCACCAATACAGCTTTGTTTATCACAAAGCGACAAGGAAATTAAGCATCATAGTACACACATGCGGAACGGTGGGAAAGAACTACAATCTGGTGTATATTATCAACGTGGGCGCCATCTTGAAATCCGCCAAATTGGATGGAGGGAAAAAATTCAAATAGAAATAATAATTCAGACATATATTTCTAGGTTTAATGATGCAAGAATGTCATGTTAAGCAAAACATTGTTTTGAAAAATGAGACATACTTGTAATGAAACATAAGTTGATGTGATAATAAACATTGTCTTTACAAAGAAATAGAAAGTATAATCGAGTAAATATTTTATATACCCAAATGGATACTAGTGTACCTTATTGTAGCACACAATTATTGCCTACGTAATAAACTCACAGAGTTAAACATGGAAACATTTAAATTGAAGAATTGCGTTAAACATAGATACGCCTTGCAGTGAGAACAGCAAATAAATGCCGTTGTTTCCTTCTTGCAAAACTGACAGTTTGAATGTAATACCTCCTTAGAGAAATCAATCTCCTTTAGATTGCAAAATCTGCCAGGATTGTCAACAGAATAACCAGATTTGTACCATGCGTATTTAGCGACTTTTCGATACTCTGGTAAAGACAGTTGATTATGGATCAACGATTGTAGACGTATTATGCCTAGTTGGTCCGAGATAAGGTGGACGTTGTCTAGGGCTTGTTTGTTATATGCAGATCGTACAAGGAATTTCCATTGACGAAAACGGTAAACAGAATAGTTGGCATAATATTATTGTTCGCGGGGGAATTTTTAGTACATTAAAATTATAACCCTCGATATTGTCATCATCACGTATCGCTGTTAAAATATTAGTTTCATCTTGACTGCACCAACTATTAAGTAAAAGTAATGTAGTTTGTCTTAAAATATGTTTTAAACACCCTTTTTCTCTTACAGAATCTATGTGCCTTGTTAATTTACCTGATGTACTACATGAGACTTCAACATTATTTGGAATTTTGCAAAGTGTTTGACACTTGTGGAGCAAATTCATTACTTTTCTCCTAAAGGCAAATCAATAGAGGAGACTTTAAATTTCCATCTGCCGATATTAATGGTTGTACTATGTAGGAATATGTTGTTTTACTGGAACTTTCTACGTGTAGATCCGTACTTTTCTCACATTGACGAATATATTTCACACGTGAATCCTGATTGATCTGTGTTCAATACATATAAATCTTTACTGCTTTCTATAAGTGCATTTACGTTGTTCACACGCTCCTTTGTTAATTTATTGAGACTTTCTTCTTTTCGTATGTTCATATTGGTAATAATTTTCGCTATTTTAAGCAAAGAAATACTCAACTACTTTTTTAATGCCAAACTAAATTTTGGAGAAGCTTTAAAGTTGTCATGTTGTCATTTAATGCCCAAGGACGAAGATCAGTATAATGTACTTGCAAACTGTGCTGTCTAGCAGAACAGAACTGACTTTTACATAATTATAAATAGCTATCATTTTTTAATATTTGGTACCTTCCTTCTCAATGTATTTTCGAAAACGGGCAATGTACGATGATTTTCGTACACGCGGATACATTTCTGAATAGCTGCAACGATCGATTTGATTGATCTTATAAATTAACGATTTTTTGTATGAAATCTAAATCGAACTGTCTACATATATAATCAGGTACGTCGGTTTCATCCTCACACAAAAGTTTCACATTTTCTTTATTTGAAAGCCTTGCTTATGATTCACTATATACGTTTTCTTCGTCACCAAAATCTAAAGTCTCTTCAATTTCTATAATACTGCTGGAATCACACTGAGCAACAATATTGTCAAAACTTTCTGCTGCATTTTTTCTTTCTTCTTCGGTTGGACCGTCCACACTTACTGTATATCCATATTTTTTATGTGCCAGTTGATTGATAACCTGAATAATTTGCATGGGTTAAATTGTATTGGAATGTCTACTAATATTACTGATGAAATAGATAAATGATACTACAATCAACACAAAAGGTGTAAAAACTGTAGGGCGTTAAAATTGAACATAATTTACATATCCAGAATTTATTAACAAATCCGTCATGTAACAGCTATCAATTACCTTATTTCTCACAAGTTCTTGAAAATATACAATATTCATTATATAAGCAGCTTTATGCAGCTTGTTAACTGTATTAATAATATATAAAACTCACAATTTGCTTAATATATATTTCTTTTAAACCTAATTTTCTTTAATGATTATTATTTAAGAAATCTTACGATTTTTAGACTTCACAATATCTTTCTTATTTCTTTTCTTCTTTCCTAGTTTCCGTACTTAATTTGTCCTCTAGTTTGAAAAACTGTTAGTTCCATTTACTTCTGCTTTTGGTTTAGTTAGCTTTATTTCCTTCTTTTATCCTTATAATTTTTCGCTTCTGTGTAAATATATTTTACAGACTTTCTTCTTTATATATACAAACTTGCCACAGTATCATTATACAAATATCACGAAAAACCAGTCAATATATAAGATGGTAAAACAGGTAGGAAAAAAGGATACTTACATAGCATAATAGTGGGACAGGCGCACAAGAACTTTACAAACACATGAAACGTTCACCCCGTGTTACCCCGGAACTATCTATATAGGAAATACAGACAGGCACTGGCGTGGGATTTTTGGAAATAAAACCTGAAAGGCAAGGTAAGATTAACGTGTAGACTGTCCAACTCAAGAGGGGTACACATAAATATATCCTACAGTGTATTTGTTGTGGCCTCCTCCGTTAAAAATGTGTAAAAAGATACTGGAAGCTAAAGGAGAAACAAGACAAGGTTCCCATTAGTACTTTTATTTGGAGCTCCTTTCACTTCGGGAGTCCAACCACAACTAACTAATACATGCAGCTTCGCTGCTTATATAAGGTTTGATACATAAACTTTACACAATTTATAGATGGTATTCCAAAGAGGTTATAACAAATGACGAATGGATAGGGAGAATTTAAAGAAACAATGTTGAAAAATAGAATGAAAGTGCAACTAGAGACGGAACTAAGAAGAGAAAGGAAGAAGAAGAAGAAGAAGAAGAAACTGCTCTGCAGGGAGTTACATACAGTTGAAGCCCGGTTTATGGGTGGACAATTTACTATGGGTGGATTATTTATATATCAAGCGACAAATTTTCAGTGAAGATTACTCCAACACCGTAAGAGATAGGTCAAATCTGATACCTGGAGTGAATCCTGGGAACATTCTCGTGCTGTTTGATATGTCCCATGCCCCATTTGCTATTTGATTTTTACCTCCATCCAATATGGCTGATTTCAAGATGGCGGCCACGTTGATAATATATTCCAAAATGTAGCACTATTCCACCAATACACATTTGTGTACTTGATTTCCTTGACGGTTTGTAAACTACAAGACTGTACTACGACTTTTTACCTACTGCAAATAGGACCAATTTCACAATTTCAAATAATTATTGCAAAAAAAATATGGAAGATCGTGAGTCTTTTAAAGTTTTTTCCGGTATATGTACATTCGAATAAAGATAATAAAAATATTTTATGTAAATATCGACTGATCAGTTGGGAACGTTCCCTCGTTAGTAACGGATTAAAATGAAGGACCACCACCCAAGGTATTTAAATATCTTCATGGTATACCTTCAGATCTTTTTCAGCAGATGTTTAATTAAAACATGTGTTCGCTAATACTAATTTTCTTTTCCACCACGTTGTTCTCAAACTTTAAGAAAAAGAAGCAAAAATAGGCGTGTATGTGTCAACGAACATAGTAAAATCCATATGTTAAACACGAAGAACTACACCTAGCCACATCAGTCCAATCAGTAACATTGCTAAGTTCGGGTCCAAACAGAGGAAACAGACATGAACATCTGTGTTGGCATCCTGCCATATTTTCCTTCAGTTTTAACAGGAATATATCCGGATAGTATGTAAACAAAGGACCAGCGCCGTTCTTTCAGATGGTTACCCTGAGAGAGTTGAGGGATGGTTACCCTGAGAGAGTTGAGGGATGCTTAAGTTATACCGATTTATCAAATATTGAAACAGAATTTAAAAAATAGTTATAGTGCTTTTTCAATGTTGCTTGGTAGTTGGCTACGACCTTTTAAAACAGCTATTATGTTATAGTTACGTCATTAAAATATTAACTATCTTAGGAATTATTGTAGTGACATGCATTGGTATTTAATGTAATCTTTAGTTATCAATTCCAACACACATTTGACTTTTGGGAAGAAAACAGCTCTTTCGGAATTCGATTTAATTAGAAACTTAATAAATCATTCATTATATTCAAAGCACTCTGTCCTTTGAGTCAGAAGATAGAATCGTTGTACACATTTTGGACCGACCTAGTTCTTTTAATGCTATAAGGTCGAATGGCAGTAGAGAAGTAATACTGTCGTTGATGAATGAGGCCAGATATGGAGCTGGTTGCAGGTTGCTTTTTCTCTTTGTCTTCTTGGCATGATCCGCAGCAACTGAAGAATTTTCCACAGCAAGGAGTTGTGAAGGGTCGGAAGATAAACCAATAGATTATTTCCCATCCACTTATTAAACTTGAACCCAAGAAAAGTCCAAAGATTCCTCCAATCGATACTGCGAAAAATAGTAATAAAAATATGTTGAAGCTAAAATGGAAGATTATGGAAGTTCGATACATTTATTACACATATGTTCAGTAGATAGTGATATACGGAAACGTTATATGTCCATGACTATTTAATTTTTTAGGGCGTGTAAGACATGAAAAGACGCAAGAATGGTAAAAGTATGTAATATTGAAATTTACATCTTCAAATTATTAATAAATTGGACGTTGTAAACATCTCTTGAAAAATTATTGTTTTAACGGTAAAATACGAATGTCTTTTATGGACTCGTTAAACAAGAATTTGAGACTAAGGTGAAGAACTAAAAATGCAAATATATGTTAACACTGGCTTGAGAGAAAGATGCCAGAAAGCCTTAACGAAATACTAATAAGATAACACTAGGTGAAACCCGCAGTCTCCGCCTGCAATATTTAAAATAGTTTTGCAATGTTGACAACTGGGGTCATCGAAGGCTGAAGTCTTGCACAGTACTTGTCTATCGTGTCAAATGATATTGATTCTGACTTTGGTGAGGATAGAACCAACTGTATAAGGGCTATTGTTTAAAAAAAAATGAATTTTAACATAGGTTAGCAATATTAACAATTGGAATGCTTGGGACGGGTACACCCATTGTATTTTCCTGTTCGATCGGAAAATACTGATGTCATGTTTGACACATATACATCAATCTGCGTTGAAATAATTTGAAATATTGCAATTTTAAACTTAGTTGGTAACACTCACAACTTGGATATCCTGAATTCTCCTACCATAGAAATGCTTGATAATATATCTACGAATAATTGGGAAAATTTAAAACAATATTGAAGAAAATCGGACTAGTTGAAATTGCAGGTCGACTAGACAAAGGTTCTCCAAAAAGAACTGCTTTGAAAATAGAAACGGAGCAAATTTCAAATTCTTTTTTTTTTCGAAGTTGGTAAGAAGGAGAGAATTGTTAATGCTTGATACCATATCTAGTGACATTTACGATCATTTTAAAAAGTATTCATTCGAATCGGTATAGTAGAAATGGCTGGGCGACTGAACAAAGGTTTTCTTAAATTATTATACATTTATATAACTTTTGGTAATTTTATTAATAAACTATTTTAGATACACATTCATGCTAACATACGAGATAGATAGTAAAATTAGAGCAAATTCCAATACATTTTCCTTTTGAGTCTATAAAAAGAAATCGAAACTAATAGTTTGTTGTTAAATACAAGTATATAGAAAGAGTGTAATTAATTTTTCACGTATAAAATATAATGCGTTTTAATAATTTGTAACATTTGAACAATAAATAGTAACGGAAACCTTTTCATTCAACCATGCTTTAGTGCTGTTTAAGAGAACATCCTACTGATTAAATATTGCAAAATAAGTGCAGTAATTTACACAGTACTTTAAAAATAAATAGTACTAGAAATTTTTATTAGAACGTGCTTGAGGAAAATGTAGGAGAACGTGAGAGTGTAATAAGTCGAAATATTTTGCAAGTGATAGCAAGCGTGTTTTTTCCTATGCTAACGATCAAGTTTGACTGAACATATAATATAACATATGACAAACTGTGCAATATTGTTCTCAGAATGTTAAGTTTTATATTACTTTGACTTTCATTAAATTATAAATTACTCTTTTGTTTATCTTATTAGCGTCTCAGTGTGAACGTCAGCGAATAGGTTATGTGCTGTCTAACTGTCCGTCCCCCCAAATTTCAGCAACTACAAATCTGACAGAGATGAGCCATATCCCGTTGGATTCATCATGGTATGAAACGTTGGCGGAAATAATGACTTTTGACTCTAAAACTAGCAGGCTCTTTTCAATCGCTTCTTATTCACAATTTTCCCCCTATATCTCACTAACAACAAGTCAGATAGAGGTGAGCCATAGGTGGTTTCTTTAACTCGGAACAGAATGTGATACAGAATTAGTTCAGGATTTACAGGTCATTATAGCGAGAATTACATATAATGTGTTATGTATCAGTAGCATCAGGCATAACGTCATACTGAAAACTCAAAGTTGCCAGGGTAATTGAAAGAAAAATGTTGTTGCAGAGAGAGAGAGAATTGAATAATTAGTTCTGGGTTTACTCTTCATTATAGCAATAGTTATGTAGAAAGAGAGTTTTGTACGAGCGACGTCAAGCATGAAGTAATACTGAAAACTAAAAGGTGCCATGGAGTCTCAAAGAGAACATTATTTGTCAGAGTTGTTGCAGATAAAGAATGACACAATTAATTCAGGATTGATACTTGATTATAACGAGACATAAATAAAAAGAGAGTGTTGTATGAGTGACGTCATACATGACTTCATACTGAAAATTGCTGAAATGTGTCAGGGTGACATCGTTCGGAATCTGAAAGAGGATGTTCTAATTCATATGAAACAGCACAGAAAAAAACGTTATACCACAAGTTGCGGTCCGCACCCATATATTTTCGACTGTAATAATACATTCATAAAGGAAATGCAAAAAGAAAAATATATATTACTAACCGGAGATAATATAATAAAAAATAAAGTGATATAACATTTTGTTGTGTTTGTCTGTATATCTATGTGTCCAGTGGGTCAAAGAGAATTGTAGCTGATGTGAAGGGATTAAAATTCTTTAAGTTTTCGTCTGAATTGTAATAGATAACCTGAGTCCGTTATGTCTTCTGGAATTTCGTTCCAAGCTCTAATAGTATACACAGTGACAGATTTTGAAGATACTCTGATTTATGTCTGCGTTGAGAGTGCCATGTTTTCTTTAGAGCGGGTGTTTAAAGAATGAGTGTCACTAAGAAATTTGAACGCGAATAACAAGTATGACGGTTTTATCGTTGTGACTAATTTATAAAGTACCTTTAGAGCATGTAGCTGGTGTCGCGTGAAAAAATCAAACCATCCTAATTTATTTTAATATTACGATAAATTGATCAAGTGTTTTGCGTTAGAGACGAAGCGAATATAGGCATTCTGTATTAGCTGTAATCGTTTTGCTAGGTCTTAAGTTAGGTCAAACGCAACGTCAGAATAATTCACTTATGATATTACAAGGAATTCTTGAAAAGTGCATTTCATAGATTTAGGAAGGAGATTTTTAAGCGGCGAAGAGAATGTCATTCACCATACGTTTATCTGCGAAGGTTGTTCACATATTATGTCCAGGTTAAATGCTTGTTCATACGTATCCCAAGCCCATACATGCTTTCACTTAGAGGAACTTGCAGCAAGCAGTAATTTTATTGCTGCAAAATGTTAATTTCTGCCTATTTTGTTATATTGAATCTCACCTTGGACGTGAATCTTGTAATGGTAAAAGATATTGACTTGACACATTGCTCGATGGTGGCGCCACTATTCATGAAACGGAGAATTTCAAATCCGGTGTTCAGAATGACAGTAGTTATGACAGGGAAAAGAATCATTAAAAACTGTTCTTTTTCATTTGAAAATGTCGGTTCATTCACGATTTATAAGATTTACTCGAATAACAAGGAGGTTTTCTACCTTTACTAGTTTGGAAGTGCTTATTTGAGATTCAACATGGTTAAATACTAGAAGAAAGGTTTGGAAAGAAAGAGGCAATATTGAAGGTGCTGGTGATCAACGTGAACGTAATGTCCCTGATAGTGAGAGTAAGCTTCTTAAAAGAATTGAATTCATACAATCTAAATATCATATCTGGTCTAAGACAGTAATTGAATTGAATCCGGATAAAGGAAACTAAGTGGCTGAAGGACATGAGGATGAGGCTTTCAAATTGCAACGTTTATGGCAAGCCATGGTTGAGGGATGAACGGAAGAAGCTGTTATTAAGTAAGGGAAGGGAAATCGAGAGTGGGTAGGAAAAATTCAAAAAGGAAGAATACCAGGTGGTAATTAAAATACCATCAGTTTTGGAAGGTAATATTGGAACTTTTATCAAAGGATATCTATTAGGGAGAGAAGTATGGTTATGTTTAGACTCAGCGACTTCATTTAATTTAATTAATAAGAATTTTGTAGAAGAGTTTGAAGGTTTATCAAGGAGATTGGTTAATCCCTTTAACTTGAGCACTGCGTTAGGGAATAGCTGTTTCAAAGAAGGGAGTTCATTTAGAAGTTAAGTTTGCAGAAATTAAGTTCAACGTTGAATTCGGGTTTATGAAGGGGATTCCAGTAAATTGTATTTTCAGATTGGCTAAAATCTAACTGGAGTTTGACTGTGGGCAGGTGTTAATTGGAGAGGGAAAGTTAGTGCAGAGGGTTTCTAGAGAGTGAGTGGAAGGTCTAGAAAATGGATGAATGGATATAGTCAACGGGAATGAATGAAGGAGGAGTTAAGAAATGAACGACTAGAGCAGGTGGAAATTGTCGAGAAAGTGAATTGTGGAATTCAGTGTGAACTGGAGATGGATGAATTTAAAAGAATATTGATGGAAGTTCACTATCCAGATATAATTGAAGAAGTAAAGAAAAAATTGGAAGAAGAGGTGGACTTGATTAATGCAGACGTTGGGGTTCATTCACGATTGGAATTGGGGAATGAGAAGGTTCAGAGAGAGTAGCCGAAGGAACAAAGAAGCCGGAAAATGAGAAGAAAAGAGAAGAGTGTAAACGAGGAATTTATTTGTGTTCATTAAGATGGAAAATTGTTGGAAAAAGGATGAGTTCCTTACTATAGATGATGAACCAGTTAAATGTAGTTTAAGTGAATTAGAACGAGTGGCCCCGGGGGAAGATAGATTAAATGAAGAAAGAGAAGAAAATCTTGTTAGGCTTATATACAAAGTTAAGAACCCGAAGTTAGAGATTGGTATTGAAGATGAAGCTGTACTGGTTAGAAAAGGAAGTTGGGGAATACAATTTAATAGAAGATATACAGGAGTTTGTTGAACAGGAAATAGAAGATATAGACTCGGGATGGAATAATGAAGAAGCTAAGAATTTTGTGGATAGGAATAAGGAGCACAGTGATGTGTTGACCTAATAAGATTGGATGTGTGAAGAACTATGTATGTACAATTTATTTGAAGTAAGGAAAAGGCTTTCAGGATAGAGATTTCCCTATTCCCGGAGATAGGTGAATTCTTTTTAAGGAACTGATCCAGAAAATGCTGGACGAGGACGTGATAGGAAACAGATCACTCAGAGTACGGAAGTAGTAGTTTTTTGGTAAGAAATAAAGGTGGTTCTTATCGGATTGTTGGGAACTATATCGAAGAAAATCAAATGATAATCCCGGACATCCATATTGCTAAAAACCTGGAAAATTGCTTAACGAACTTTGCAGACTGTTCGTTGTTTACTAAGTTTGATTTAAGAAGGCTTATTTCCAAGTTCCGATAAGTGAAGACAGCAGAGATATATTCACTATAGTGACTCGGTTGGGTCTTTCAGATATAAGATATATATAGTTGGACTTAAAACTGGTTGTAATGTTTCAGCAAGGGCTTAGATACTTGGAGATTTATTGAACAAAGGAGTCAGAACTTATTTTGATGATATTTTGATATTTAATAAAACTCAGGAAGTTCATTTCAAGTTAATTAGGGAAGTAATGGACAGGCTGAGAGAATGTGTCTTACAATTTCCCCAAGTAAAAATTATTTTTACATGAGGAGGATTAGGTATCTTGGGTTCGTGATAGATGGACAGAATATTGAGATGGATGAGTCTAGGTTGAAATGTATTGATGATATTCCAGCTCCTAGAAATATAAAGGAATTGATGAAATTAACAAGATTATTAAATTATTATTCTAAATTTGTGCATGAATTCCAAGAGATGATGGGGCATATTAGTGAATTGAGATCCCCAAGGAGGGAATTTAAGTGGTGAGATAATCAGATCAGAAGCTTAGTAGTTTTGAAGAAGGAATTTAGAGAAAATGTGATTTTAAAAGTTCCAAATTTTGAGAATAGGTTTGTTGTACATGTGGATTGTTGCAGCAAGGAAATTGGCGGTTGTGTGTCCCATTTCGATGAAAAAGGAGATCTGAGGTCTGTGGTCTTCAATAGTAAGAAGTTCACCGAAACTGATAGAGTTAGATCGATTTATGAAATCGATTTTATAAGTTTGGTAAAAACCATCTCAAGATTTAGACATTTCTTGCGGTCTGAATTTGATGTTTATACAGATAACCGAGCACTGAGCTGGATACTGAATACACACAAAAGAATGCTTAAGTACGGAGCACAGGTGGAACCATTGTCTCAGTTCAGTTTCAAAATCTAACATGTAAGGACGGAACAAAATGTAATTGTAGATTTTTGTCTAGGATTCATGACCCATTTGAATTCTACCTTGTTGATAGTCGGCTGGAGAAAAGACTCGGTGAGAAAAAAATTGAACTGGTAAACTTGTGGATGTTACCTTCTTTTTATGATTCGTTGGAAGACCATCAAAGAAAGGATAAAATGTGCCTATATTTAATTAATAGAATAGAGAGTGGAGAAGAAATGACTCGATACAAAATGTCTGGAATAATACTCTTCAAGAAAACTCAAGCAGTTAATTTACCATATAAGATATTAGTACCAAAGGGTTTGGTAAAGATGATGATAAGTTACTTTCATGATGAGAGCATCACTGGAGAACATGTGGGAGTTTATAAGACTGCGAATAAAATAATGGAGAACTTTATTTGGGAAGGATTGGTTACGGATGTGAAGGAGTATGTGATATTTGTCAGAGGAGGAGGATCCTGTGATATTTGTCAGAGGATAAAAGATATAAATTTAAGAAATTTGGGACACGTGGATCTAGAGTTTGTCGAAGAATAAATGTGAATAGGATGATTGATATCGTGGGGCCTTTGCCGACAACCCTACATCTTAATAGTAGTGGATAATGCCAGCAGATTGGTAGTGTTGGAGACGATTGGTAAACTTAATTCGAGGGTTTTGGTTGACAGATTGTATTGTCTTTTCTGTAGCTACGGTTTCCCAGAAAGCATCTAAAGTGATAACGCCAATATTTTTGTCTCGGAACTGTTTAAGAGTTTCTTGTTTAGTCTGGGTGTTGAGCATATAAGAATTGCTCCATACCGTTCTGAAGCTAATATCTAAGAGATATTTATAAAAAGTTTGAAGTTAGGAATGAGAGCCTACTTTTGGAATCATCAAAAAATTGGGGAGGTAAACGAAAGAATTCCAATATAGTTTGAATATAAGCGAGCATCAGGGCTTGAAGGCATGTCCAGGAGAACTTTTTCTTGGGAGAAGGATACAGCCACATCTAGAAGTTAAATGGAAGTTAATTGAACAAGACTTGGATTATCCAAAGAATGATTATGTATGGAAGGCTGCCATATCAAATATGCTTATTTCTTGGAATAAGAGAAACACATTAATTTCAAAACAAAGGAAAGTGGTACCTTTCCAAGTCGGGGACAAAATAATGTTTAAGACTCATGTTTAGTCATATTTGGAAGAAGGCGTCACGAAATGTTTGTCAGACAGATGGAAATGACCTATAGTAATATAGTCCGGGTGCCAAAGCGGTAAAGCTTGTTTTGAGGTATGAATAAAATGTTTTTACGGTTTGTGTTTCATTGTGATGTGTGTTTCGAAATTCCGTTGGATGCCACCTTCCATCACGTGAGCAATATCAGTAATCCAACATGGCGGGAAATATGGCTGCCATGGACGTCATTTGCAAACCTTTAAGTTTTATAAACTTGCGGCATATCAAATTATATGTTGTTGTTTTTTGGTCGGAAAATATGAAACTGTAGTCTCTTTTTGTGTAAAGTCAACCGTGACGAAGTTAATAAGTGGTAGCGGTTCCTCATTCTATTTAATTTTATTTCTTGCAGATCCTGACGAGTGAGTGCCTTGGCTGACTCCACAAAACACCATTGTCTCTTTGAGTGTGAGAAAACAGATGCGGTGACAGCAGTTACCGCTAAAAGAACAGAATCCATAATAACAGCAAGTAAGCAACGAGGAGATTGTATTTTCCAAGAATTAGAGCAACGCCTTTCTGCCAACCCCCGGTTTGAGATACACTGCCATAGAATCTGTGTCACAAGTGACACTTCAAAAACCCATATTCAGCGAGATGTTAAAAGAGCGCAGTCACAGACAGAGGACATACCATTCAACCACGTAAACGGCAGTTACGCTCAGATTCACAAGCATTTGACTTTCAAGCTGCGTGCTTTTTTTGTGGGGAAGTATGCAAAGACCGTGATCCGAAAAATCTTAACTGGTACCAGCATTACTTTCTTGTACGTACGTTGGATGTGAAGCAGATAATACTAGACGCGTGTGATAAAAGGAAAGACAAGTGGGCTGAAGAGGTGCCTTTACAGATTTTAGGTGCTAGCAGTGATTTGGATGCCGCTGACGCTAGGTATCACTGGAAGTGCCACAAATTATTTACAAGTGCTAAAAATATTACTGGGGCAAAAAATAAAGCCTCATCGTCTAATGCGCAAGAAGACGATGGTTTCAAGGAAGTTGCACAAAAAATGCTTGAAAACAATAGTAAAACATGGAGCAGTGTCTCTCTACACTCCTCATATTTATCTTTCGACTGTCGACTATCGAGCAAACTGTTAGTGCTAAAACTGCAAGACATTTTCTGTTGGTATTGTCCTCTTCCGGAATAGCAAGCCTGATTTTGTTCAGGAAGCATTGCACAAAGTTGCTGATTTCCACTGAAAACGAAGAGGACTTTCTCTCAGAACATATCAGAGCAGTGCAATACGAAAAGAAACTCCCACAGCTGACAAATCCAAGTACTATGTCAGGATTAATGTATAATCGGCAAAACGTGATTGTAGTCAGACACTACTGTAGCTGTTGTCCGATCTGAATATACCAGATGTCGCAGAAGTTACGATATACAGCATAGTAACAAGTTGCTTCAATAAATCAGCAGTTCAATTTCAGCTTGCATTTGCCAATGCAATGCAGAGATAAACTGTCATCGAAGAACTAAACAACTTCAAAGTTACCAGTACTTATGACGAATACAAGCGTTTCAAAGCATCAGTAGCTAATGTTTGCAGCGACAGCTACAAGTTACGTGGCATAAGAGAAGGACAGGAACTTCTTCAATTAGTAGCTGATAACTTCGATATGCTCAGAAAACGGCTTACAGCAAACTCATGCCATGGCAATGATTTTGACAATATTTTCAGGAGACAATGAAAATGGACAGAACGAGGAAAAGCAGATTGTCATTCCTAGGGTTCTCAAACAGGAAGTCAGCAAGTCTGCAGAACCCGACGTCACAATTTCAAGGTATAGTGAAAGCAAGGAAGTGACTATGAATATGAATCCTGTAACATGTTCTTTTCCCCCACACTGAAACAATTAGCTGTCAAGGTATGCCAACAGATATCATTGTTAAACGCTCGAAAGAAAGATGTAGAATTCTTGAAAATAATTGTCAACAGTGACCATGTACAGAAGTATGACGACTTCAACACAAAACTGGCTCGGCAAGGAAGTCATGAATTAGTACGGGCTACACAGGTCATGTATCTACCCCTGATTGATTTGTCGCCAACAGATCATGACACTGTTCTTACAACTGTTAGAAATTAAGCAACTGACTACAGAATATGAACAATCATTCGTCGTGCTGACCACTGATCAGGCTATGTAGAAAGTAGTATTGGATGGTGGTATGCACAATCTCATGTCTTTCGTAGGGTGTGTGGGCGCACTAATGAGTGGCAGTGAAATTGTAGAAGTCCTCGAGTCCGCATTTGCTGGGGTATTACAAATATTGCCTGGTAAGAAGTTCCCTCAAAATGTCCAAGCCCTGAGGCTGTTAGCAGAAGAAGTGTTACGTCCCTTTCTCTAAGAGAATGATGTGACGAGTTGGGATTCCATGATGACGGCGTTAGAAGAAAAAAGTGCCACGAGTTGAACAACTCGGTTGTCGGTGTCCTGTCTCATTAAGCCAGTGTTCCTGATGATGACCTTCGTAAGAGCAGAAAGAGAAGCGGATTGGTATCTTCACTTGTGGTGTGTAAAGGAAATGTTACCGTACTTTGCAGCTCCTGGTCACTGGAATTATTTGCGATGTGCCTGTGCCTATCTCATGCGGAGAAAATGCCGCAAGATATGTATGGGGCGATTCTTGAAAGGGGAACATGTAATGAGACACACAAATGGTTTTTGGAACGGCATATGGTCAGACATGATGATCGAAACTACGCTTATGAGATATGGCCATGGTGGAAGAGAGAACTCTTTGACTGGTGTGACACTGAACAGGTCAGCAGTGAAACGGTGGGCCCTAGGCATACATGTCACGAGTCAGCTGGACAGCGACGTGCGTAAAATGGGGGAATCATAGGGAAAACGAGGAAGAGCGGTTTCACAAGCAAGAAGGAAACAGCAGAATACTCTGAGATGCTCGAGACCGCAGCAAATTAACGAGACAGTTGGAGTTATGCATACATCCATTAAATCCAGCACAGCATCCCGATGGAGTAGGAAGAATAACTTCCGAAGGCGTTAATGTGGACAAAGCGTACGACATAGGAGTTACGTCTGTGCGCACCTACAAAGAAAGCCTCACACAGGGGCTTTATGCTCAATTTTATAACACTGTACGCAACATAGATGAAAAAAGGAGATGGTAGAGTAAAATTCACAGCATCAAAGCATTCACCTCTGTTGTATGGAAGAGTTCTCACCCTTCAAAGTAGTAGGGACATTACATACATGACGTGCTGAGATTTGAACTTTCTCCAGTGCCTTCCTCGATGTTTAAAGATGACGGGACAATGAGAAGCTAGTGATAAGTCAATGCTGATAAATGCATTGGTGGTGACCCAATCAAGTAGAGCTAGCAGTACAATTTCCCTATAATTCATGGCTGCGCTTTATTATGGGTAGTCCACTGGCCAGTCGGGGGGACTTCCTGACAAATTTCTTGCAGAAACTGCTTCTATATCTGAAGATGTACAGATGCAGATGTACGCTGAGTATTTGAAAGATACAATGATTTCAGCATAAAGTTTTCCACCAGAAGTGCTCGGGGAAAAGCTTCCACATTGTTCACGCTGAGAGAATGTCACTACCTCCTCGAGATGTTGTTCTGTGTAACTACAGTAACAAAAAAGCAGTTAATTAACCTCTTTGTGTTAATACCTCAGCGACCATTTACGGACATGCACATTCAGGAAGACACTAGTAGTAACAGGTCCACATGTGACACCATTTCAGATACGCCATGGAGATGTAACTGAAAGGAGTGACTTGAGAACAGACCACGAAGAAGCACACGTTATTATGATTCAGCAGGTGATATGTGCTATGCGATGATACGGATGTGTTCGTTCTGTTGCTGTACTAATACCATGTGTTAAAACTCACGAATGACATTACATTGTATCGTTTAAAGAATCAAGAAGTACTGTAGTTATCGTTAAAAACGATGACATAATTCCAAGTCTTCCAGCTGCTCATGCGCTATCTGGCTGTGACACAATGGCGCGGAATAGGAAAGAAAACAGCTTTGAAATATCTCCGTGTCGGAAAGGAGTTACTGACATTGGGTCATTCGAGTCTAATGTTTCAGAAGTAACGCAAGAATACACAGCATTTATCACTGCTTGTTACGCCGCACAAAGTGCTTTGAATATGACAGATGCAAGAAAAACAGTTTGGGCTAAATTCGGACAGGCGCAGTTACTACTCATGAATGTTTCGTTGAAAATGTTAAGCAGGCTCATTTTCAATGCATCATTTGGTTATCAGCAAAAAGCGGGACTTTACCATCAAGCATACTTCCCACATCATTTGGTTGGCAGAAGAAAGATGGCATGAATGAACTAAGTCCAATCTCCATTCCATACAACATTCCAGTCACACCTCCATACATTTTAGACATGGCCAAATGTTCATGTCGCTCTGATAAACCGTGCAGTACAGCGAGATAAACTTGCACAGGAAGCAACATTTCTTGCAGCTTGATGTGCGTGTGCTGCCAATCACTAAACCAATCGTTCTGCAATCCGCAAACTAGAATAGCGGATGCAGTGGAAGACAGTGACAGCGGCGAAGACATGTTGTAGCCCTCGGATACACGTACTTGCGCTGAATATTTTTAAATAACTTGTTTTGACTTTTACCACACATAATGCTACGGAAACAAAATAAGGACGAATAGAGGACGAATAAGGATGAATTTGGATGAAATAGTGTGCGTGTGCAATCTGAGGCAAGAGGACGCTGAGGCCACCGGAGCCCTTGGCGGCGCAATAGAGACCTCAGACGAGTGATTGTAGTGCAGCGCAGGAGTAAATGTATGTTAGGATGAGTGTTGCATATGTTTTATTTCAAGAGTTTGAGAATAATGAAGCAAGTAAACGAACCCTTCCACACTGGTATCAAGGGACTGAACTTAAACTGAAATTAGATTCAGAATGGAAAAGTAATCAACAAGAAGTAATGTATAATTTGAGAACGCGATCGTAACACACAGGGCAAGACAACCTTCAAAAAATACAGAAGAAAACTAATAGAATTTAAATAAGAAAGTTTTAGTGCTACAACGAAAACACACAGGATAGAAAGCAAATACAATCACAAGCAGAGTAAAGTAGAGGGAAGTCAGTGCTGACACACACAGAGATAGATAGATATAGATAGATAAATCGATAGATAGATAGAGAGAGAGAAAGAGAGAGAGTGAGAGTGAGAGAGAGAGAGAGAGAGAGAGACTATTACTAATATGAACTTCAGTTCTTAAACACTTAAATAACTAATTGTTCATTAGTTTAAGCTTAGGGATTGATAAATCTATCCTTGTAAAAGTTTGAAATAAAGTAGTATAAATGTTAGGATTGGAACTAAGAGATATAAATAAATTAGTAGAGAAAGGAACATTCTAAGTATTGGTAGTGTTATTGTTTACATATTGTGTATATATGGAAACTCCACCGGTCAGCACTCGACCCCAAACCCGAGGGAGTGGCTGCCCATTTGCCCCACCTGTAGTGGAAAGAATTCTGCGACTCTTCTCCGGCGTACATTGAAACTTAGTCTTGTTGTGAGGTAGGGCAAGGTAAGAGGGACCCTAAATAGTAAACCATATAAAATGATCCACGTATTTGCAGAATAAATCACTTCACACGTTTTCTTATTTTTCATTTTCTTGATGTAAAAAACGGATCAAAGGAGAAGCCCGGACACATAAATATGTTGTTACCAATAAATCCAAAGCAACACTTACGCTGGACGCCATCTTGAATTGCACAATTTGCTCAAGGTTCAGAGAGTGGCATCAACTGAATCTGAAATCAATACTTCCTAACCTATCACAATCACTAAAAACATTTTATTCATACCTCACAACACGGTCAGGTGCAAATTTGGCATTTGGCACCCGGACTAATAGTTGCCTTCTTGACATCGAATGCTAGTTTGGTGAAGATTGGTTTAATAGAGGAGGAAGTGAGGAGAATACATGTGTCTGAGAGTATACGATATTTTGAAAGGAGGGAGAATAGAGAATAAAACAGTTAAGATTATGTTCCTTTAAATAAGTTTGAGTAAATTACATTTAACATTTTGTGGAAGCCAACTCATAATTATAAATTGTTGTTTGATTGGAAGGATTGTTATGTAATTTTGGCGTTTCGGGTTTGCATTTATTTTGAGCAGAGGTTAGTCATTAAATGGATTAGCTTACTGTTGTATGTGCAAATGCTGGAATTCAGTAGGAGTTAGTACAACTGTGTTGTCTTAGATTATATCTTGCTTTTTCTCATGCAAGTTGGTTGGTCACGAATAAAAGTTGTGTTTTGAAGAGAGTTAAAGAAGTATTAAGTTTGTAATTTTGTGGTATTAAGGTAATTTAGCTGAATTGAGGCAGTAGCTCTATATTAAATTAAATGAAATTTGGAATCTGAATTTCATATTTAATTTAAAATGGCAAGGTTTGAAAAGAGAGGAAAATTTTGATGAAAAGATAAGTTGGACATAAATTTGAAAGAAGTAGAGTTAGAGAAAGAAGAAGTTACCGAAGATGGAATTGTAGAATAAATGAAAATGATATTATCTATAAATTTGAGAACGGGTTAGATTAAATTCTGCGAAAATTAAAAATCCCCAACCAATCGATCTTTGATATTTTAAGATTAGCTTAATTGGAGTATCAGGATTAAGGCGAAAAGCATTGTACTTTTTCTCGGTTGAATTTTCATGTTTATGTTTTACTTTAACTAGAAATCCCACCTGCTTCTCTGCATCTGTAGTATACAAATTAGGCATGAAAGATTTACTTGAGTCAAAGAAATTTCTTTTGTTCAAAAGTAGTATATAAAGAAATGAGACAAAATGATAATGAAGTAAGAGCACGAATTCTTCTAATTATTTTCCCCCTGATTCTTAAAGTAACTGTTACGGTATTTGGAGTTAAAAATTACGTTGGTTACTGCTGACTTTATTTTGAACTAACGGTTTTCGATTTATGGAAATGTGTATTTGGAAACTGAAAGAAGATTGATCTCAAATTAATTGTTTGAATAATAAAATGACTTGATGCCAGTGATTTGATGAATTATTTTTGGAATTAATTTGAAGTAGTTATTTTTATATATTGTTGTCAATTTTGTTAGTGCGTATTGTGAGTTTTTTAAGATAAAGTTCTGTAATATTCTAGTTCTAAAATTTATTTGTTGTAATTTTCAGCCTTAGGGATAAATTATTAATTATGAATGATGGGGTTATGTGGTAAGGTGTTGATCCAATTATTTTTTTAATGCTTGTAGTTGTTAGTAGAATATTTCCAAATTTTACTCATTGATTGAAAGTTGCTACAAATTTATGATCAATAAAATTTTGATTCGTAGTCTATTTCTGACTTGAAATATTAAATTTGGATTTCTGCACTCAATTGTTTTGCTTAATTATTATGCCTATATTCACTTTGGCTTGAATTCAATTGTTTGTTTCAAAATTTAAAATTTACTGAATTGAGTTGCAAGACATTAAATTATAATTTTATTAAAATTTTGTAAGTCTTGTTAACTTCATATCAAGAGAGATTGTAGTTTTGATTAAAATTAATGTTTTCTCGAATCATTAATATTCAATTGCATGCTTGATTGTTGCTTTTTGTTTGATATGTTTACTAATGATGATTGTTCAATAATAGGTTATGTTGGTTGGATGTAATCGTGTACAGAGTATGATTGGATAGCGACATTTGGTATTGTTATGAGTAATTTTTGAAGGCAACTTAGAGCAATAGAAATTTAATGTGAAAATTCTGTAGATTGGAATATGTAAAGAAACAATAATTTTGTCTTGTTGGTGAGGTGAGGGTAACCTTACAGCAAGCAGTAATTTTATTGCTGCAAAATGTTATTTTCTGCCTATTTTGTTATATTGAATCTCACCTTGGACGTGAATCTTGTAGTGTTAAAATATATTGAATGACTTGACACATTGCTCGATGGTGACGCCACTGTTCATGAAACGGAGAATTTCAAATCCGGTGTTCAGAACAACAGTAGTTATGACAGGGAAAAGAATCATTGAAACGGTTCTTTTTAATTGGAAAATGTCGGTTCATTCACGATTTATAAGATATAAATTAATTACTCGGATAACAAGGAGGTTTTCTATCTTTACTAGTTTGGAAGTTCTTATTTGAGATTCAACATGGTTAAATACTAGAAGAAAGGTTTGGAAAGAAAGAGGCAATATTGAAGGTGCTGGTGATCAACGTAAACATAATGTCCCTGGTAGTGAGAGTAAGCTTCGTTAAGAATTGAATTCATACAATCTAAATATCATATCTGGTCTAAGTCAGTAATTAAATTGAATCCGGATAAAGGAAAGTAAATGAAGGTAAGTGAAAGAGGTAATAAAATCTTTTTCAGCTAAAATAAGAAATTCATCGAAGGAAGGAAGTTAGTGTTGAAACGATTTGGAAGTTCCTCCTACATAGCGCATAAATAATTCAAACAGATCCTTGGATCATCAATAAATTTGAGGAATTATAATAACTCTTAAATGAACAAACTTTTAACGACGGAAGGCTTTGGTTAAATAGATATTCCGAAACTGGTGAGGTCACCTTGATTAGTTCCGAAAGGCAGGTTCCGTAAAGGTATTTGTGTTTTGAAGGCTGTTGTGTTTCCTGTTCATAGTGAAAGTGAGAAATTTGGTTAACGTGTTATGTCCGGATGACTGGTTGCTCACATCAGGTTAGGTTTGTACTTAATCGAAATATGTATTTGGTTTGTATTTTGGAGGGCGTTATATGGTAAGAGTATCTGCGAGATCAGGGTTTGCTGGTTTCGGTGTTAAAGCTATTGTTTGGAATTATTGTGTCAGCAACATGGAAGGTCAGGTTAGTTTTTGTGGTACTCGAAGCAACTGATTTTTATTAGATATTATTACACGGTGTTTGAATTACTCATTTGTGACTGTGTAGAACTAAATAATGAATTTAATATAATTAGAAATTTGGTTTTTTCTTCGTTCGAAGGAGGTCGAGCACATGTTAGGAGTGTTTTTTCGAATTGAGAGGTTGGAGCGGAGGCTGGATTGTAGCTCCTGGGTGTGTTTGAATTGTTATGTGCGAATTGAATTAACAAGTTTGGATATATTCTTTGTTTGTTTTATATATCGTTGAATTTGTATTG
The DNA here is from genome assembly GCA_022664845.1 of Lepisma saccharinum. Taxonomy (NCBI): domain Eukaryota; kingdom Metazoa; phylum Arthropoda; class Insecta; order Zygentoma; family Lepismatidae; genus Lepisma; species Lepisma saccharinum. Next base: position 25,699 of record JAGDQP010000757.1, read on the forward strand.
ATTCAGTGGCTGATGGGTTGAGATGATGTGTAGGGAGCGATGACGTTTTGGTGCGATATTTGATTGGTTGAAGTATTGGTGTAGCAGTGGTTGACCAGTTAAGGTTTGTGGAAGGAAGTCGGTTTGTGTTGGATGCTAGGTTTGGATTTTGAGGGATAGAGCTGAACCATTGCCTTTAATAAAATGAAATTGAATTGTTAGGCGGAAGTTGCGTTAAAAATTAAATTGATATGCGTTTGGTAATCATAGCTAGAATTAAACAGTCCTTGTATTGATAAATTTAAAATAGGAGTTTGATTTTGAATTGTGAGGAATAAAAGCGCAGAATTTCAGTAATTATTGCTAAATAAAGACCGCTTAAAACGTTGCATTTTGAACTGAAATTTGCGTTTGAGGCTTTGAAAAATTAATTTGAATAAAACTTAATTAGTTATTAAACCCGGTCTGATGTAATAAGTATATTTTAGGAATGGTTAAAGAATTGACAATTGCAAATTTGGTTTTTCCTGGATTAGATACATTACTTAAAATTAATCCCCCTCTTATTGATTAAAATTTGATTGATACTTTTGGGAAAGAGGGTTATGATTGGTTTACAATCAGTTCTTGAAATGCAGGTGTAGAACACTACCTTGTTGTCCGAAACATAAAATTGAATACTTTTTTGTTGGTTGAAGTCTTTGAAAATCAAATAAAGGAAATTGTTGTATAATTAATTCGCGCTGTAACAGAATAGTCTTTTACTGGGAATATTGAAGGTTTTATTGGAATGTAGGATTGGAACTTGTATTTTAAGAATGATTTGAATATTTTTGAAAGTGTTTATGTAATCTTGGAATTTTGTTGTTAAGTTTTGTGCTTTGCGGAAATTTAGATTGGGTATTGAATGAAAGTGGGGGAGTTATTATTAATAAAGAACATGGATATATGGATTGGAGCCAGGGCTTTTCATTTGATTTAAGATGGTATCCTGTTACATAATCGGCATTTTCATTAACCATATCGCCCTTTGGGCATCATGGGTTTCCGCGGCCTGTTTTTTTCCTTAATTTTATCGAGTTGGTTGCGTTGTCTCCACTATGAAGGCATGCTAAGTTTTAAAGCTCTAACGCCGTTTACGTCGATGCCAGTGATATCTAAAGTATTGATGGAGGAAAGTATCTTCCGCGATCTGATTGTAATAAATTTTGATTTCAGTGGGTTAACTTCTAATCCATTTTCATATTGTTTCGAAAACTACTCAATATCCCCTTAAACATATGCATGGCATCGTAAAAATAAAAAGTGGTGGGTTCATAACGTATTTTTACTTACAAATCAAGGTTGTTTCGATAGCCCACGTAACAACTTTCTTATGGATATTTCTATTATATTTTTCTTATACCTAAATATAAAGTAACTCACAAGGTCTTCTCTTAAATGCCTTCATAATGCCACGAAATATGTTGAAAGGGCTAATGAGTATTGTTTTCGGAGGTACCACATAAAATCATGATATTCCTAGAAATGTTTGAAAATCCATGTTAAATGAACGCTTGTTTTGCATACTGTCGTAGCCAAGTCTTAAATATACTCTGTTCGAACACAAGTTTATTGCTTTTAAGAAGCTTGTGTAACAAAATATAAACATACCTATCAGATCCATCCAACCGAACATTACAAACGTTCTGTAGCGAACTCCTCCCAGCGATTTGTAAAACACATCCAAGTAGCCATAAGTAATAGCGGCATTCATCTGTGACCTTGAATAAAAAGATTAGATATTAGCAACTCTCCAATGAGTTGTTTTAATTACGTGCACAATGAATGAAATCAAATTATATATGGAAATGTTACTTTTTAAAATGTGATCCAATATTTTGAGACCGTTTTTGTTTCACATCTATTTTGAGTAAGTTGTAATTGATTTCTAAACTCGTTTCAGCTCTGTTCTGCACGGTCATATACAACTCTAGCTACATAGTACTGTCACCTAAGCACAATATAACATATTGTGTTGTCTATTATATGTATTTTCTTAGTTAGGCTGTAAAAATTCCGTTGGTAGTTAGTTTATTGGTGGGAAGCAAGAAAGCAAAATCACATTTCTTAAAGAATCATAAAATACATTTTCTTTCCTATTTCTAAGTATTCACAGACCAGACAGAAGAGTAATATTTAAGAATGTGTAACTGGAGATTTTCAGCCTAGCAAAACAGGGAATATCTCGTTGCTCATACACACATTTCCAAATTCTTGCAAAATTGTATCTTAATTAATCAGCGATATCATGTTTAATAGGTGGGATCAGTTTTCAAAAGCATGGGGCATAATCAACACACATGATGGTGTATTTTGTCTGGAAAGAATCTAAAGAGAAAATGTTTATCCATAGTTCCTTAAGGGATAGTCCTGTGCTGCTTAGGACGTTTCTACTTCCAGGAATTCCTTATCTGAACAGCGTCTAAAGGGATGGTCGATGGGGGTTCAAACTGGAACTCACCATCAACGCAACAACGAAAAAATGAGATGAAACCAAGATCAAAGCAGAAAATGACCAACTCGGATAAATGGATCACAGCTTGTGGATGAAGTTAACGTACTCAAAATAGACACTCAGACTGATACAAAATTTGCAGCAGTTTCTAGTGAATTATTAGTTAATGGTAATTGGTTTAAAATGTTGTAGATGAATTGTTATAATTTCAAGATGTTATTTCCGATCGTTCAGGAACGGTCAAAATTTGAATATAAAATAGAAATGATGGATACTTCACCTGCAAAGAAGTAGTTTTATCAAATCCTCGAGGGTGCGACAACAGGAGTTGGACTTATTTATTGATGACTTCATAGAGCAAGGGGTGGTTGAACCGTTGATACTTCACCTTACTCCTCTTCTGCTTACTTATTTACTAGATGGTACCAAGAGAATGATAGTGGCATATAATGCCATAAACAAGAGAGTGCTTAGTAGTCAATTTCCAGCCGCCAATATTAAGACAAAGATTGCTAATGTAGACAAAGATCACATACTTATTAAACTGGACGTCCAATCTACGTTACATCGCACTCTTTTTCGATATAAATAGCTGACAGTACACTAATGTCTGTACTTCTACGCGATCTCTGTACTCCTTTGCCAATGAGTTTTGTAAACTCATAGTTTTTCCTTAGCAGCTTTGTGAATAAAATATTTAAACACATTTAAGCTGAAACTATTGAACTCTATTACGATGACATTTTAATCTATTCTTTAGATCTGGATTCACACAAAGAATTGTTCAGGAAAGTCCTTTTGCGTCTGAGAGAGTTGGGTATCACAAAACAAAATTATTTTTGTTACAAACCCGCCTAAAATATGTTGCTTGCTTGTTTGAACAAGGTACTATGTCGATTGGTGACGATATAATTAATGCTAGTCTTTCACTAGCACCACCAAAGAATAAAAAGCAGTTGTTAGAATATGTGTATTAGTCCAATATTACTCGAAGTTCATATCAAACTTTGCCGAATTAATTCATACTCTTCACTCTTTTGGTCTGACAAAAAACGTTTAATTGGACAGTTGTGGAAGAAGAGATATTTGGGAAAATAAAGTTAGCATTTAAAAATTATGTTCTGTTAAAGGTGCCTAATATGGACGAACAATTTTGCGTACATTCAGATTTATCCACTAAAATTTATTCAGTTATTCGAAGTCAGTGATGGATCACAAAACATGATATATCACAATTACATTTATCACAGGAGTTCTTTTATACTAATAATGGCAGTTGTAGCGCTCATAACGTTAAATAGCGTAAAATATGACCTTACCTACCAAGTTTCACTTTATAATATTTGAGAGTTGCAAACATAGTTTCCCGTAAAATTTTCGAGAAAAGGATCACATGCTTTTGTAAATAGAAAGACAATTGGCGTAATGTGTCACTTGACCCATAAGATAAAGATAAAATGAATTGTATGGGTGGTAACAGTACTATGGCTTACGCAGGTCCCGACGAAACCCATGTTGTCATTTAAGAAATTTCCACTTTTTTGCCACTAGATCACAATAAAATGTTCAGCATGCAATGCTTGACCACGATAGTACATTCTCCCTAAAATTAAAAGGGGAGTGTGTGATTCCTTCTGAAAATCAACTGGTTACGAAACTAACGGGATTAGAAGCTTCCTTTGGATCACACTATAATTATATAATACTCGCATTTGGCAGGGTTCAGAGCAATTAATTGACACGTGAATCCCATTAATAACTTTAATCTAACAATTAGATTAACTACAGCGCGTTTCATATAACAGTGAATTTGAATTGTATAACTTCAACACATATGTACGAAGTGTTGCATACCATTCAGGCGTTAAGAGCAATATTTTGAAATTTTTTTAGTCCTATAACTCGTGTATGGCGAAACTAAGAAATCGTAGTACTACAGGAGTGTTCATTTGAAAACATCATCAATGCGCTGTGGGAATATCAGGCTGAATTTCAGGTCCTACTGGAGATAGTTTCCAGATACTGGAGGGTTTATCATATATTTCGAATTCAAAATTAAATTTCAGGAAGAAACAGATATAGTGGAATTCTAACATAAAAAGCAAGTCGTGAGAACATTGAATTTCACTGAGACAAATATAAAAATGTAGAAATTCATAAACTCACTATAATTGCTCTATAGCACAATATATAAGTTGGGTTATAAACAAGATAATGGACTGGATTGAAATGATTAAAACATTATAGAACAGGGAAGAAATGAGTTGCAACGTTTTTTTATCTATTTTGGTAGCTTAATTGAGCGTACTAATAAATAAATGACTAAAACTGTTCAAATTGCAGTTCACTATATTTGTTCCTGCTTGTAAACATGACCTATCAACTATTTGATACGTACTCAAATACAATATATTACGAAGTTTAGAGTTGCTAGTAAACTGTAAATACAGTAGACATGTAAGATTATGAAATGTCATACTACGAAGCTTGTAGGAGGCGATGGTAAACTGCAAAATAGTATTTTTAAGGATAATTGATAACTTCAGATGTAGACAGACAACAACCTATTTTGTTGTCAAGAAGGTAAATCTAGAATTTTAACGTTAGATAACGTTAGATTATATTGTATTGGGCTACCACTACAATAATTAACAGATTAGGTTTGAAAAGGCAATTTGGTATGACATAGTCGAACCTTAATATTAAGTATCTTGGTGTAGAAATCCAAGCCGCAAATGAAACTATATACAAAATTTTTAATTTTAGTAAATTCTATCGGGTTAGATTAAAATATTTAAAAGTTTATTCAACCATATAGAAATATTACACGCTAAGTTCACCAAGTCGTACGTACAAAAATCTTAGGGCAAGACACTGTAAATTCACCAACCCGTATACAAAATATTATCTAAGTTAAGACAAACATGTTAAATTCCAATAAAATTTCAAATATTAGGAAGTCCAAGTTGAAATTCCATAACCGTATTCAAAAACGTAGATTTTTAAGGAGTTATAGTCTAAGTATAACTAAACTCTATAAAATTATTAAATTGCTCTATACAAGCAAGATAGCCAAAATATTAAATTTCGGTATGTCAAAGAGGTTAGAAAAATGTCCAATTTCAGTAAGCATCTATAAAGTATTAAGTAAAAATATCAAATTTCACTCATTTATCTACAAACTATTACGCAAAAAGGCAATTTGGTATGAAAATATGTTTGAAAATATGAAATTTTACCAAAGCATGGGCGCAAGTCGAATGCATCAAAAATTACTTCTGTTCAAGCTGATGAAACATTTTATTTTTAAAAAGGAATGCCCAAACAATATAATAATATATTTTTACATGCAAATATTTTATATTTTGCGAGGTATACGCATTAGGCACATATGCGAACGACTTCGTACAAATGTTGAATGTTAGTAAGTCAAATTTCACTAAGTCGTATACAAAACGTTGAAATTCAATACTCCGTATACAGAGTGTTACGTAAATTACAAATTTCACCAAATCGGATAAACACTAATGTAAAATTCACTAAGAAAGACATAAAATATTACGAAAAAATATATCAAATTTCATTAAGTTTTCACACAAAAAAATCGACATTCATAAAGTCATATACAGTTCGTAAGATTACAACGTCAACATGTTAAAATCAGATTTTTATATCTTTGAAACAGTAATGGAAGTAGTGTTAAAATAAGTTCAAATGATAGTTTCATGATAATTGGTGATAGCATGAATTTCGTGTTACACATTATTTGGTATCAACGTGATACAATACGCTCACTATAACTAAGTAATGTTTCGAGACGGGGAGAGAGCAGCAAAAACAAAATTACATATTTGACAGCAACGTGCTAAATAATAGAGATCAGGTATTCGATATCTTGAAACATTTAACATATTTGGAATCAGCGTACTCCATATAGTATACATATAAGGAAATAATTATTAAAAAAAAAATTAAAGACATACTTTTCTTAAACAACTCGTACTGAAATGTAAAACATATTTTCTTTATGCATGATTAAAAAGAAAAGCATGGGGTCCATGCCATTTCAAGAATTTACAAAGTTACAATATATGAGAGCGCGCCTCATGCTTTTCATCTTATACATGCATACAAATCATTTTTTACTTTTTAGTACGTATTGTTTAAGAAAAGTTTGTTTTTAAAAATATTTTTTTTTTTTTAGTTATTTTGGTGTTTGGATATACTTTCTCAAGGCAAATATTTTGTGACTGAAATTCTAAAGTGTTCTTCAACCAGTAAACCAATGCTAGTTGCGGGCTAGTATTTATTTAGATGAGAGAAGTCCATATTAAAATATGCTTTTAAAATATATAAATGTACATAAATATTGTGAAAGTAACAAAATAAAGCATTGTCATCCGACGTATGTCGCTGTGCAAAATTTCATAATTCCATGACATCGGGAAATTAGTTAAATTAACGTTCCAAACTTGACGACATCACGAACCATTGCGAACTAAAGGAAAGAGTGTAAAGAGATTTCCACGGAAATCGGTAGCAGCATCCAAAGGATACCTAAAGCGGTTGCAACCCCGTAATACATACTATCTTGAAAATTGAAATGTTTGGAGAAATATTTGGAGAATCAGCATCAAAGTCACACAATACCACGATGATAACCTTTTTACGGTTCTAAGGTCAAAAATTGGAGTTAATGTATTCGATACCTCAAATTAGTAACGGCTAGAGAGTATAAATTGAGAGTTTGATGAAAATCGATAACAGCGTCCAGAGGAGTACCTTAAGAAGTGTACGTCCCCAATACATGCCATATACGCGATAAACGGTAGAAAGAAAAGGATTTCAAATTTGGCATCGCGTCCAAAGGTCTTAATATTTAAGTCTGTCCGTATTATCCGACTTTTTGAATTAAAGAACTGTCCGCATTACTCAAATTAATCTTTGACATATATTTAAAGGCTGTGATATTTTATAAAAAAGTAAATATTTCACAATACGGCAAATAATTTACTTTGTAGAATAACTTTTCACTTCATTACTTTAAGCTAATATACGGCATAAAAGCGTTTCTATTTTTCTTTTCACTGTCTCCAACGTTAGATACTCTCATAAACTCAATACAAGTTACAGAGTTTTATACATTCGTTTGTTAACACTCGTATGTTTAGACATTCAACCAGAACCATTAAGTGTTCTGCACACATCTAATCTTGCAGCGCCACAATTTTTGCGATATGCTCATTCAATATGAACTGAGATCTACAGGTCAACTCTAAAAAAAATACAAGAGTTTCTTCTTAATGCCACATGATGGTTTCCTACTAACTGTGCATCAAGCAGCACCGCACGCTGGACTACAGGACAAAACGTTTGCAGGACAGTCGGCAACAACAGTAATATTGTTTGTAATGGAATTACCCTGTATACTTTGTGCAATATAGCATATCTAGACTCTTGCTATGCTTTAAGACGTACCGAGTGTAAATTACCTCAAAAATAATAATAAAAAAGTTAATTACTCTACAAAAATAACACTACGTTTTTATCGTTATTTCCTGACTAAAATACGATCCACCTAATATCAACGTTTTACATTAGGACAGTCAATACCTATTCATTCCGCTTGCAATAACTTAACAGTCATGCCTTACCTTTGATTCCAAACTAGTTTTTGTTACCTAAATAAATAGTTATAAACTATTTATCACGACATTATTTAACGTTTACATTCAAAGGGATAAGAAAAAGACACTTACGATGCCACGTACGCATTTTCCATTTTGTACACTATCTTTGAGCAAGTTCTCATACAGTTACAATCCAGTCCATGAAACGTATCGCTGTCTTTGAATCCTGGAGTGTTTTTGGGTGCTCGAGTATACCTCATAGAAGCTAAATATGAAAAAGAAGGAATTTTATTGTTACCAACTTTTTATTAAGTATTAACTTACGTTATAAACAGGTAACACAGTCGCATTTTGTCTCAAGGCGAAAATCTGATCCAAAGGGGATCTATTTCTTCTAAATCCACTTACATGATATCCAATTATTTTATTTACGTATACGCTTAGGCCATTTAGCAAGATATTACTCAGTATTTTGCAGCATGTTGGGGGTAATGAGTCCGTGGTAATAATTACAGCCCGATGTAACGCCTTTTATAAACTGAAATTATTATTTTTTGTTTTCCATTCCTTTGGAATCTTCTTCTTTCTCCATATAGCACTAGTAGGAGTGCAGCACTTGACCTGGTTTTCTTAAAAATCGCATCTTTTCCCTAGGCCGCCTGATAGCCAGGAGTCAATTTTACAGGGCTGTACGATACCTGGTGTCATGAGTTTTGGAACCAAATGTGGTTTCTTTTTTGGAACTAGATTTGGGTACTTTTTATTATCTTTTATGACTCTTATTTTTCATTGTGAAAAAGTAGTATTATTTTTTGTAAAAGAGTATGACCCACTTTTTCAACCTCTATTTAAGATGGCATAAAAGGCAAGGAACATATTTTTAACAGCACCCCCCAATTAACATAGCAGAACTTACACTACAACACAAGGAAAAGTTGCGACCCCCTCCCCTATTTAACATTGCACCCCCAACATAGTGCGCAAGGTTACGACCCCTATTTAACATGGCATAAAATGCAATGAACATATCTTTTTCACCCTCTATTTAACATTCAATTTAATTCACATTATAAAAGAGTACGGAGCTATTTTACGACCAAACCCCCTAAATACACTTGGGGCTGTTGAGAATTTAATTAGAATTTAAATAAGTAGTATTATTTTTTTGTAAAAGAGTATGACCCTATTTTTCAACCCCTATTTAAGATGGCATCAAAGGCAATGAATATATATTTGAACACTCCTTACGCCCTCCAACACTACCATCCCCTATTTAATATTACAAACCACATAGTGCACAAGGCTACGACCCCTATTTAATATAGCAGAGATTTAATTACACATTGAGCACAAGACTACGATTTATTCTCTATTTAACATAGCAGAGCTGCGGCCCATTTCCTATTTATAAAAAACTACGGCACCTTTCTCCAACCCCTATTTAACATAGTAGAGCTTAGACCAATGCATAATTTCGTGAAATGGGGTACTAAGGTTATTTTGCAACCTCTAGCAGAGATTTTATAAAAGACTACGAAGCCTTATTTAATATAGCAGAAATTATAGAGCTATTTTTATTTAAAAAAAGAACACTATTTTATAAAAGAATGTGACTTTTTTAACCCATACAAATTACACCCTATAGAGCCTTCTTGAATACATTTCATACAGGTTAGATTTTATAATTATAAAATTACATATTAACATGGGGCCTGATGTTGTTTCCCTTGTATTATATTAAAGTATTTAAAAAAGTATGTTTAAGTTTTTAATTAATTTTATTAAAATGTAATCAAAATTAATGAAAAATATTTCAAAAAGTTTACCTCGCGCATATATTTTTATACTATTATTCTGTAAAACTCAAGTAATATATATGAAAAATTGCCATGAGTCGAAGTTTCGTGCCGGGCGGGTTGTCGAGCGGTCTGCGGCGGTAGGCTATCGACTCAACGGTCCCGGGCTCGAGTCCCGGCAGAACATGGGTGTGGATTTTAACACTTAACAGCTAAAGGCAAATCGTGACGGGCCGAATTCCAAAGTCACTGAAAACTGGACCATACAAAAATAAAGTTTACCAAAGTTTTATCGAAGTTTCGTGGAGTAGAAGAAGAAGAAGAAAAAGATTTACTGGAGGAGAAGAAGAAGAAGAATTAACAGCAGTAGCAGAAGAAGAAAGAGGTTTAGGTAAGTAGATTTTTAACCAAAATACCCTACTTAAAAATTAATAATGGCAATAATTTCAATCGTAAAGGGAAAAGCTTGTATTTTTAAAATTTTGTTTATTTTTTCACAAGTAGATTTTTTACCATAATAACCTAATTAAAATTGATATTACGAATAATTGTAAATATAAGCAATTATTAATATTTGGTAAACGAAATAAAACATTAAAATTGTGTTGTTCATATTTTGCAATTTTTCACATTGACTACTACATAGCACAAAAGGGGGTGACTTTAGGGTTAAAGGTCAAATATATAATTGTGTATAACTCGTAAACGAAACAACATATTAAAATTCTGTTTCAGTTTCGGTATAAGGGTAGTAAATAGTTTATGTGAAAAAAGTAGTGACCTTGAGGTCAAAGGTCAAATATATAATTGTGTATAACTCGTAAACGAAACAACATATTAAAATTGTTTTCAGTTTCGGTATCAGGGTAACAAATACTTTATGTGAAAAAAGTAGTGACCTTGAGGGCAAAGGTCAAATACGTAATTGTGTATAATTGTAAACGGAACAACATATTAAAATTTTGTTTTCAGTTTTGGTATAAGGGTAGTAAATAGTTTATATATAAGAAAGTAGTGACCTTGAGGTCAAAGGTCAAATATATAATTGTGTATAACTCGTAAACCGAACAACATATTAAAATTCTGTTTTCAGTTTCCGTATAATAGTTTATGTGAAAAAAGTGGTGACTTTGAAGTCAAAGGTCAAATATATAATTGTGTATAACTCATAAACGGAACAACATATTAAAATTTTGTTTTCAGTTTTGGTATAAGGGTAGTTAATAGTTTATATGAAAAAAGTAGTGACCTTGAAGTCAAAGGTCAAATATATAATTATGTATAACCCGTAAACGGAACAACATATTAAAATTCTGTTTTCAGTTTCGGTATGAGAGGTAGCAAATAGTTTATGTGAAAAAAGTGATGATCTTGAGGTCAAAGGTCAAATATATAATTGTGTATAACTCGTAAATGGAACAACATATTAAAATTCTGTTTTCAGTTTCGGTATAAGGGGTAGAAAATAGTTTTTGTGAAAAAGTAGTGACCTTAAGGTCAAATGTTAAATATATAATTGTGTATAACTCGTAAACAAAAAAACAATATATTGAGAATTAGTTTTCTCATTGAGCAATAGAATATTACTCTTACATACTATAAAAGTTATGACCCTAAAAAAACTTTATAAACGCTAAGATATTGTTTTACATTAGCTATTTTCCATTTAAAAAAAGAAAAATTCTGCTTTTCATAATTATTTTAAAATGTTAGTTAAATAATAATTTTTATAACTATTTATTTTTATATTTCTTTTTTTCTTTCATTTAGATCTTCTAAGGACCCGACAAAGAAAATCTGGAAGATCTCCAATAATTAGAATAATATAGTTACTTTATTACTAAAATTAAGTATTTTATCTATATATACTATAGTATTATAAGTAATAATAGTACATACTTTTTTTAAAAATAGAGAGTTCTAGTAATATAACTATTACTAACGAAATAACTAGAAAGTACAAAAAATTCCGAATGAACGGTATAATGATAACTGCGCAAATTGCGAGAACCCCTAATGGAGAAAATCCAATTACTTGGCTGTGAAGGGGAATTGCCCAACTATTAGATATGTTAATGACGGATGTAGCTCCCCATCATCAGATAGGACTGACATTATGGAATCAGAACAACCCAGATAGGTCTTTTTGGTTTTCATTTCGAAAAGCAGCGAATGTTGGGAAGACTTTATTTGGGAGGCTTTGAAAAGAGTTATACAGTCTAATGCAAAGTTTATGGAACAAGATCGTCTTGTTATTGATTTCCATCATGTGGCCCTACCTATAGGGAAGAAGAGAAAAAGGCCGAATTTTACCTCTGATGAAGAACATATGAAAAAATGCAAAGGTATAGTTATTATTAAAAATAAAGATAGCAGCTGCCTTGGCCATGCCTTGGTAGTTGCTAAAGGATTTATAAATATTCAGGGTGATAAAAATGCACGTAAGCCTTATTATAACCAGCAAAGGGAATTTATGCCTCTAGAAGTGAAATTATTGTGTAAGAGTGCAGGTGTTAATTTAATAAATGGTGGTGGAATACCTGAATTGAAATTGATTCAAGAGTATTTACGTGATTATACTATTACAGTGTACAATGGTTTGACGGGGGAGAAAACGTTTTTCGAGGACGCGGGTGGTGAAAAGAAAATTAATCTGCTTTACATAAATAATCATTATAATGTTATTACTAATTGAACTGCCGCATTTAGCTGTTTGTAGTTTTGTTATATATGTCATAAGAAATTTGATCATAAAGAAACGCATATTGCTCACTGTAAGGCATTATGCCCTAATTGCAAGAAAAATCCTCCCTGTAAAAAAACAGAGGAAGTACTGAATTGTAATAAATGCAACAGGTGTTTTTATGGTAACGAGTGTATGACGTATCATATACAGACGAATTTGTGTTCTCAGTTAAAAGTGTGCACAATATGTCTTAAAGAATATGCTGTTAAGAAAAATAGAAATCCTCACAAGTGTGGGGAAACGTATTGCGTAAACTGTGAAAATATGATACCGCCCCGCCATCTATGCTATATTCGTTCTGAAATATCTACAGGTATAAAAAATGGATGATGGTGTATTATGATATAGAATGTAGACAGGACGAAGTATTACGAGAGGGAGTAGACGAACATGTGCCTAACTTACTAATTACGCAGCAGGTATGTTTTTAATGTTGTAAGGGTGGTGACGCTTTTACATGCACTACTTGTAGTAGAGAAGAATATATTTTCTATGGCGAAGAATGTATTGTTGACTTTCTCAATTATTTGAGTAAAAATCCCGACAATGCCAATAAAGTTATCTGTGTTGCTCATAACGCCAGACGTTACGACGCACATTTTATTCTACGTACAATAATAATCATAAAACAATGGACCCCTAATGTTATTATGAGGGGGTGTAAAATATTGTGTGTGGACTGTAAATATCTGAAGTTTATAGATAGTTTAAATTTCTTCCCTATGGCGCTGGCTAAAATATCTGAAGCATTTGGTGTAGATGAAGTTAAAGGTTATTTTCCTCATTATTACAACACAACAATAATAAGAAATATGTAGGACTTATCCCCACCCTAAATATTATGGTTATGACTACATGCACGAGAAAGAGCAGAAAAAAAATATGTACTGGTATGAAATTTCTTCAAAACAAACATTCAGTTTTAAAGAAGAATTAACTCGCTATTGTCGCAGGGATGTTGAACTTTTACGTAAGGCATGTGTTAAATTTATGGTAAATTTCAGCAAATATCTGATGTTAATCCTCTGGTAGAATCTATAAGTATAGCCAGCGCCTGTAATTTGGTTTTTAGACGAAATTTTCTAAAAGAGAAAACAATAGGAATTATTCCCCATAATGGATATCGTTGGGCAGATCAACAATCTGTGGAGGCAATTCAATGGTTGATAAATGAAGAGAAAACGTTAGGTATTACAATAGAGCATGCAGCAAACGGGCCGGAATTAATGTTATTAGGTGTCTTTAAAGTAGACAGATAAGCATGTATAGATAATAAGAAACATATATGGGAATAAAAGGGGTGCTTCTGGTATGGCTGTCCCCGTTGTTATCCTACGGGGCGTACCAAACAAATGTACAACGATCCACATAGCACTATGGATATTCGATATGATAATTGGGTAAAAAAAATGCCTGTTGCGCGAATTAAGATTTATTATCCATGAGATGTGGGAGTGTGAATGGAAACGTAAATTACGTGAAAATTCGCATATTAAAGAGTACGTTTCCACACACCGCAAATGTAGAAAAAATCTCATTAAGCCTCGTGATGCTTTATATGGGGGACAATGCTCCGCAGTAAAATATTAATATAAAACAGCACTGGGGGAGGAAATACATTACGTAGATGTAATTTCATTATACCGTTATCGTTGCAAAGTAAAAAAATTCCCGGTGAGACATCCAATTAAAATTTACAGAAATCGCTACCCGTACACATGTATATTGATAGTGATATTGTAGAACCTCAGCTGGTAGGCTATACTGTTGCGCCCCTACTACGTATTATAAATACGAATATTAAAGGGTATGGTGCTAGTAATGTGCATATCTTTGAAAATCCTTATTATGTCCCCGTACAACGTAAACAGTTTGATGAAATTATTATTGATTTAAGAGTACCACGGGTTATCTACTTCCTTTAAAATATGCCAGTGTATGTGTAAAACTACATTTTCGTACTAAGGTTTGATAAAAATAAACTAGTGTGGGTATTAATAGCAGATAAGTCAAAATGCAGTGTGAGGGTACGAAATCAGAATTACATCTATTTGCGGGTCTGCCCGCCCAAACGAGTATTATTGGTAATAAAACAGTGCCGTATAAACCTGTGGCGTCAATATCTGATAATGCACCCATACTGTTTGTAGTCCCCGGCCACGGTGATGATTATATTGATTTACCATATACAATGCTACATATTAGAGGTAAAATTACTAAACCTGATGGTTCTGATTTAACAACTGCTGATAAGAATATAGGTCCTGTAAATGATTTTCTCAGTGCAATGTTCAGCGAGGTACAAATATATTAGAATAATCAACTAATTTCCTATTCTTCGCATACATATCCATTTCGATCATATATCGAAAAACTACTGAATTATAATACCAATGCAAAAACAACTCATCTTCAAACGGCAATGTTGTTTAAATATACTGCCGGACAAATGGACAGTGTGGCCGATTATAATAATCAGGATTTAAAACAACGCTCACTCCTCACAGTGTTAAGTTAGCCCTTTGAATTACTGGGTTATATTCATGGTGATATTTTCAATCAGGAAAAGTTTATATTGAGTGGTGTACAGTTGCGTATTAAGCTAATTCCAGCCAAACCCGTATTTTGTCTAATGGGAGAGACTTGAGCTGAGGGAAAAGTTGTAATTACAGATGTAACACTGTTTGTGAAAAAGGTTTATGTGTCGCCCACTGTGAAAATAGCACAAAATAAAGTATTACATAATCCTAAATTTAGAGTAAAATACCCAATAACAAAGGTGCAGGTGAAGACAGAGACTTTACCGCAGGGCATTATGGACACCACTCTACCAGATTTGTTTTCCGGCATAGTGCCTAAATGTATTATTATAGGGTTTGTTACTAATACAGCTTTCAACGGCACTTATCAAACAAATCCTTTTAATTTTAAGCATTTCAGTATGTCATTCTTTACATTGTATGTTGACGGAACTCCTGTTCCATCTAGACCACTACAGCCAGATTTTGATAATAAGCTATATATACAAGCATATTCTACGATATTTACAGGTTCTGGTATTTATTATTCTAATCAAGGTAATGATATTTCACCTACCGAATATCCTAATGGTTTTACACTACTGGTGTTTGATTTGACTCCCGATTCTAGTGCTAGTGCTGCATTTCACACTAGCCCTCAGCGACATTGAAGTGTACGATTAGAGGTTCATTTTAAGCAAGAACTTTCATCTCCTGTAACCGCGGTTATTTAAGGCGAATTCTCATCAGAACTAGGAATAGATTTCCAGAGAAAAATATATATTAATTAAAAGAAAATTTTAAATACCCTTGGATGTTATGAGGCATTACAACATAATTTGCCTAGAAACCATTTTATAGGTGTATATGCTGCAAATCAACTACCTCCTTTTATTCATACATTTCCTGCAGCCATTATTATAAATACTGATCCTAGTAATGAGCCCGGTGAACATTGGGTTGCTGTTTATATTTCTAATTCGAGGCACAGTGAATATTTTGATAGCTATGGCCTTCCACCATATATACCGTATCATGTAAGGTTTTTAAAATGAAACTGTTTATTTTATACGTGGAATAATAGACGTATACAAGGTGATTTATCTCAATTCTGTGGACACTATTGTTTTCTCTATTTAGCATGTCGTGCATCTGGCTATTCACTACAGGAATTCTTAAATAAATTCTCAACTGCCAACATTAATGTTAGCGATATTATTCTTTATTCGATTATGAGAATGGTCTCTGGCGTGAGATTAAGTTCTCCGTAAACCAGGTGTATGTGGTGGTCCCTTGCGCGAGATTAAGTCCTCCGTAAACCATATGTGTAGATCCCTGGCGCGAGATTAAGTTATCCGTAAACCATGTGTATGTGTTGGTCCCTGGAGCGATATTAAGTCCTCCGTAAACCATGTGTGTAGGTCCCTGGCGCGAGGTTAAATTCTCCGTAAACCATGTGTGTTGAGGGGATTGGAAGATGAATAGCCAGATGAGTTCAGTTAGCAGTATACACAAAAAAACCTTCAAATTTATATTACAGTGTAGACTATGGTGGAAGACCTGTGTAATTTTGGCTAGATTTTTTGAAAAAAGTGACTAGTCTTTTATGTTTTAATATAATTAAAGGAAATATTTTTTTCATAAGTTGGTTATAGAATAAAAAGTACCTAGGTCAATCGATGCCCACATACCAAATATGAAAACAGAATCCCAATGTGTCTAACTGTTTACGAGATATACACGGTGCAATATTTGACCTTTAACCTCGAGGTCACCACTTTTTTCATAAATAGTACTTAATGCCCCCTATGCCGAATGTGAAAACAGCATTTCACTATGTATAGTCGTTTACGAGATACACACGGTTCAATATTTGACCCTTGATCTCGAGGCCACCAGCTTTTTTTCGCAAATAGTACTTAATGCTCCCATGCCGAATGTGAAAGCAGAATTTTAATATATTTGACCTTTGCCTGATATAGAGTCTGGTATAGAATTTGACTTCAAATTTATGTTATAATTTCTGCTATGTTAAATAAGGCTTCGTAGTCTTTCATAAAATCTCTGTTATGTTAAATAACGGTTGCAAAATAAGCTTCGTACCCCCCATTTCACGAAATTATGCACTGGTCTAAACTCTACTATGTTAAATAGAGGTTGGAAAGAAGGTGCCGTAGTCTTTTATATATATTGGATGGGCCATAGCTCTGCTATTTTAAATAGGGAGTACATCGTAGCCTTGTGCATATGTTGTTAAATCTCTGCTATGTTAAATAGGGGTCGTAGCCTTGCGCACTATGTTGGGGGTGTAATGTTAAATAGGGAAGGGGTCATAACCTTTTCATAGTGTTGTAGTGTAATTTCTGCTATGTTAATGGGGGGTGCCGTTAAAAAATATGTTCATTGCCTTTTATGCTATCTAAAATAGGGGTTGAAAACGTGGGTCATACTCTTTTACAAAAAATAACACTACTTTTTTTTTACAATGAAAAGTAAGGGTCATAAAAGATAATAAAAAGTACCCAAATCTAATTCCAGAAATGTATCCACATTTAGTTCCAAAACTCATGACACCAGGTATCGTACAGCCCTGTGAAATTGACTCCTGGCTATCAGGCGGCCTAGAGAAAAGATGCGATTTTTAAGAAAACCAGGTCAAGTGCCGCACTCCTACTAGCACTTATCAATTGATGCAGTTCCTTGATTAGTGATGTTCCTCCTGTTTTAATTAATTCTGCTGGAATATTGTCTTTTCCCGGTGATTTGAAATTTTACATATTTTTTTTTACCAACAATTAGACTCCAATATTGCAGGGTTATTGATTAATTTTAAAAAAGCATATGGCTATATCAAAAGGGAGAATATATATATAATATCTTGTAAAGTATAATTTGGAATTCCGAAAAAACTTGTTTAGCTAATCAGGATGTGTCTCAACGACCCCATAAGCAGAGTACGGATAGGTAATATGATTTCGGATAGTTTCGGGATTAGCGACGGTTTGTAGCAAGGTGATGCCTTGTAACCATTACTGTTTAACTTTACGTTAGAATATGCGAATCAAAAAATAAAAGAGGACAAAAATGAACTAACATTGAATAGCTTAAATCAACCATGAGAATAAAAAAAAAAACACCAGGTGTGAAAATATGAAGCATCTGTGCATAGACGGCGTTAGTTGTCACTGTGGTTACCGTAAAACTGCGTTCTTGGCGCCACTTGCTTGTTTTGACTGCTGATAACAATTTGAAACTCACAACCAGACAAGTTTCATGTCATAGTGTAGTGTTTAATAGCGTTGAATATGGCGCAGTTGTGCGGACTTCGATGTGCGGACAGCATTGAATTTTTGTTACCATTTGAACAAAACTGCTGCAGAATCGCATCGCATGCTTGTGGAAGCTTACGGTGACCATGCTCTTGGTAAGTCACAGTGCCATGCCTTGTTTACAAAATTTAAAAGTGGCGATTATGACGTGAGAAACGAAGAACGTGGAAGACCACCGAAAACTTTTGCAGACAGCTAATTGCAAGCTTTGTTGGATGAGGATGACGCACAAACGCAACAACAACTAGCGGATCAATTAAATATAACACGAGAAGCAATTTCCATACGTTTAAAAGCGAGGGTAAGATTCGAAAGGTGGTAAAATGGGTTCCACGTGCATTGACTAAACGACAGCAGGAAAATGACTTGCGAAATTCTGCTCGCCAGGTACAAAAGGAAATCATTTATCCATCGAATTGTGACTGGTGACGAAAAGCGGATCTATTTCGAGAATCGTAAGCATAAAATATCATGGGTAACTCCAGGAAAACCGGCGATTACGACTGCAAGACCAAATCGCTATGGAGGGAAGACAATGCTTTGTGTTTGGTGGGATCCGAAGGGAGTAATCTATATAAACTGCTGAAACCTGGCGAAACCGTTAATACCCAACGTTACCGACAAGAAATGATCGATTTGCATCAAGCTTTGCGTGAAAAACGACCAGAATATGATCAAAGACAACATAAAGTCATTGTGCTTCACGATAATGCACCCTCCCCGACAGCAAAACCAGTCAAGGAAACGATTGCGACGTTTGGTTGGGAAATCCTTCCGCATGCGGCTTACTCACCAGACTTGGCGCCTTCCGATTTTCACTTATTTGCATCCATGGGACACGGACTTGCTCACCAGCGCTTCATATCTTACGAAAATGTACGAAAAACGGCTTGATGGCTGGTTTGCAGCACAAGAGACACAGTTTTTTTTTTGTCTGTCATCCACACATTGCCGGAACGATGGCAGAAATGTATCGTTAGCGATGGCCAATACTTCGAATAAAATAGTTCTTAGCATTGTCATCCAAGCATGCAAGCACTGTGTCTTTTCTGTACATAAATTCCGGTTTCATATTTACGGACCTGGTAAAAGAGGACAAAAAAGGACTAACATTGAATGGCTTGAATCAAAAGCGAATGCGACTGATAGGGGAATGAATCATATACGCGAATGATAGGGGACGATATGGTTTCACTAAAAGTAACACAAATGTAATAGCAGAAGCGTACAATGAGATGTACGCTTCTACATATAAACATAGAGAAAACGAAATGCATGATAAGCCGAAACACTGGGAATGAAGGAAAGAGATACGTTATTAAGAATATGAACATCGAGAAACTAAACAAATTTAAATACTTGGGGGCATATGTAACAAGTAAAAACGAGTTCACGGAAGAAATAAAAAGTCGATTAGCATCGGGAAATGCATGTTTGTGATCAGTCCAGAAACTCCTAATATCGAGATTAGTATCGAAAATGTTAGAATTGAAAATATACTGAATCCTTATTCGGCCAGTAATACTTTATGGTTGGGAAAGTTGGAGTATGACTCTAGCAGATGAACATTAATTACGAGTGTTCGAAAATAAAGTCTTGATAAAGCTATACGGGACGAAACGGAACGAGATGAGTGGACAATGGAGGAGACTCCATAATGAACAACCTCACGGACTTTTGTATTTACCAGATGTTAGAAAAATGAAATCGTGACGAAAGGTGGGCAGGCCATGTAGCTCGGATGGGGGGAAAAGAAGATTATATTTCATGGTGGTTGATATACTGAAGGGAAAGAGACCGTTAGGAAGACTGAGACGACGTTGGGAGGATAATATTTGAAGGGATGTTCGAGAAGCGGGTGTTCGTGATGAAACCTGGCTTGATCTTGCTCAGGATAGAATGAACTTGCGAGTTCGTATGAAAGTAATTATAACCTCGATTCTATTTATTACGTAAGCTTTCAAGTATTTATAAATTTTAGATTTAAATAAATTAAAAATACTGCGCACACAAATCAGGGTGAACTTCCTTTCTTTCTTGTTCTAAACAGCTGACACAAGGGAAAGAGTAGATGACGAGTCTATAACTTACTTCTATAAAAGTAAATCAATCCGAAACCTGCTAGTTGATTCAAAATCTACTGAGTTATATTTCTTCTACTAAACTCGTGTAAGCTATTTCGTTTTCGAATATTGAGGTATGTTTTGAACAAGAAGAAAAAATCTTTAGTTGTTTTGTCGCTTCTACTGATTGACGCCTTGTGCAAAGACTCTAATCTCATGATCCTAAAAGAAACACCGCTATGTAAGGAGATGTCGAAGAGGTTTGACTCTAAAATATATTTGCTGTTGCATAATAATGCAACGTCGATATCTGTCGTAATTCGTTAAGCCATTTATAGCACCTACATTCTTCGAAATTACCCCCCAACAACAACAACAAAAAAAAACTTTTGTTCCGTAGATTCAAACAACTCATATAAAAATACTTGAAGAATTCCATTACTTTTTAATATATTTTCTTATAGATGTAATGTGACGGCACTCGCACACTATGAGAAGCGCGTTGTATTTATAAATATTTTATCACCTATAACCCTCGAAACTATAAACTCATATTTTGGATCTTTTCAATTATTTTGTTTATGATACAAGTTTCGTAATGATCTGAATTGCTCTTTCTACACTTTTAATAATTTTGTTTTCCAAAGGATTATATATTTTATATGCAGAATGTTTTCAGTTACAATTCTGGTATATTCACAAGTTTTGAATTAAATATTTAGTTTTAGTTACATGACATCAAATTTATACGTGTGCGTATACAATGATCATTTTGCTTGGTGCATGCATATGTGTAAATGTTACCGCCAGATTTACAGGTAATGGGATTATGAATAAAATATAGTTTGATCCTACAAAATTATATAAATAATTTGAACGTTTTCAAGAAAAATTCTCATTTAAAATATTTACTGTATCACGAAATCTGCATGTCCAGAAGTATTTGTGTCAGCGGAAAGCAAAGAACGTCCCGGGATAGAGGTATATAAGTCGATGTAATGCTATGTAAATCACTTATTCTTGGGCTACGGCCCAAGCAGTTAGCACATCTTCAGAGAGGTGAGCTAACTAACAAAAGCTTCTTTGAATCCTATAGTTTTCTCCGTAGTTCTTCCTATTGCATACACAATCCCTTTCGCACGGAATACCTCTTCAGGTAGGGCTACTTCACTATATACATATATACAGGGATTATATTTGTGTTGTTATTTCCAGCTAATCTAAATTTTGCCTTTCACCTTAAATATTCCAAGTCCCACGGCACAGCCGTATTAGTTAATAAAGGATAATATGGTGGTATTGGAGTACGTTACTATAAACAGAGCATAGACATAAACTAATAACTACCTGGAAAACAAAAAAATATTTTATTGTCTTTACTATTTTGTATAATAGTGTCCGTTTTTTTCTGATTGGTACATTCTCAAGATTAGGTAAGATGTTTTGCATTCTAGTATACAATGAATTAAACTGTTTCTCTATATTACAAAATAAAATTTTTACTAAATATTTCTCAGTGTGTGGTTAAAAAGCTTCTGGAATATTCTTTTGCAGGTTCAATTGTATTTTATATAAATTAATAAAACTTCTATTAAGGCTATTAACATTTCAATGTTAAAACGTTTTTGTGTTTTCTGTATCTAAAGTAAGTAGAAGCTTATGTATAATAGTGTATAATCTACTAAAAAGGAAACTGAATTTTTAGCCTGTTAATTCATAAAATCCATTTAAACTATAACATCAAAACAGAAACTTGATCATAAATCAGGAACAGAACGCAAGAAATTGAAATTCGGAGGGAAATAGTGGACATAAATATTAAAAGAAAGTATTCGTATTACAATAATTTAAAATAAGGTTGAATGGCCACGAAATCAAAACAATGTAAGCTATCTCAATATTTAATAGTAAGACCTCGGTAAATTTTATTTTGTACGGAACATTTAGTAACTTTTGGCTTCAGACTATCAGAATTAGACGAGTTAATTGTTGATTAAATCCACAAATATCTATATCACAGGCGAGATACTAACCCGTAGCTTGGGAGACGCTTACCTAATGCCACACGACAACCTCGGACGGCAATATTTAATAGTCAATTACCCTTTCATCTAATAGTTTTGTAAAATTGTAGCTTTCAATTCTAACAAGTTCTTGAGTTCTAGATAGTGGCTACGTATCTCTTAATCACATCATATCTAACTTCTTGCAATTTCGTTTACCCGTAAGATCGATATATTTTTAATAAAAAATTAATATATTTTAATCTATGCCAAATAATTTAACTTTAGTTAGCTGATAGGAAATCAAGAGTATTCAACACAAATTTAAACCCTAACGCACATTTCCGTTAAAAATCTACCTCCGTTGTCTTTTGATCATTACACATTTTATTATTTGAATTATTATAACATTTAATTAAAAAAAAACTACCTTACAATGTTTAGACAATATAGTACGCAAACAAGGTAGAAACTAATCCCTCGTATTTTCTACATTTTTTCAACATAAATATTAAACAAGGTGACCTGTTTAGATTGAATTTAGTTTATGACTTTTAGTTAACTTTGGATTATATCTTTTATTTGATCCGACCATTTTATTTTATTTGTTTCTCATGTTGTATTATATATTTTAGAACACCCTGAGTGTAGCGTAATTGATTAACTTACTACAATGTATTACAAAAGAGTTAATACTTGCCACCAAAGTGATGAAGACATCGTACATGTTTAATTCCACATTCTGGTAGTCCTGTAATAAAGTAAAGCAACAAATATAAAAACAAACAGCGAACAGATATTTATTAATCTAATCACGAATTTCTCAGATAGTTCGTAGGGAAATTATTACTCGTATAAGCATTAAATATATTACCGGCCTTAAAAATTAATGATGAAAGTATGTACCTTTACCTCCAAAAGAGATAAATACAAGAGTATTTTTGTCATGGCGCGTTATGTTTGATATTAGTGATGGAGACATTATTGAATTATTTGATAGTATAATGACAAATGTCCACTTTCTTGATATAACACATTCTTAATTGTACTATATTACTTACTCTCGAACGCTTTCTTTTACTGAAGAAAGCACAGGGTAACATACATTCTACTAATGCTCTACAGTGTACCAATATTTTTGTTTATTACTAAAATTACATTCTTCCAGATCATTGCGACTTTCTGCTAAAATTTACAGAAGTGCTCAATTTCCATTTTAATAATACATGATTTAAAAAACATCCATGCGGATGGTATTAACGGATAATTATCTTCCTCACATATTATATTATTCTATTTCATTCTTCTTATGTATGCTGGTTTTCTAAAATGTCAATCAAAGGTAAAGGTTTCGAAAAGAAGGTCAATCGGCAATATTTATATAACGTAATGTATATTTAATCGATTGACAAGAACTGTTACACATGTAAGGGTTCACGTCTTTCGGAGGTCAGTTTTCCAGGAAAATTAGTGGGAAAGGCATCAACCAGAAATTTAATTTATGTACCAACGCTGCATTACCATGAAACAACCAAGGATAATCGTCAAAAATTCACCCAGCAGCATTATTTCTAACTGCACGTCCCCCTAATGATTTTAGCAACTAGGCCACAGGACTATATCGGTTAATACTAAGGTTTGTTGTGATAGTTAATTTCCCCCAACTTAAAAGTTAGTTTCTGAAGTTATACACAAATAAATTGTACAAAGAACCATAAATGTAATGTATCTGCTTGTTCTTGCATGCTGTCGATAAATAATATTTTGAATTATATTTGCAGTTATTTGACATTATCCGCACGTTTCTTGTATCGTTGACATTCTGACATTCTTGGAATGATATAAAATCTGCCATAAGTTAAAATTATTAACACTCACCTGAATGAACTGAAAAGTGCGTCATAGAAATTCTTTCAAATATTAGGTTGTTCCGAAATTATTGGTCAAAATGCACAATGTCCACATTCACCCTTTCTGTCTCTGTTTGGGACAGATGGAACTGTCTTTAATATCATTGAAAGCCATAGGAAGAAGTAACCTTCATGCTTCATATGGTCTATATGTAGGTGTCAGAGGACGTGTTACAGTGCTCTGTGGAACAGGTAAGAGCAGTGAAATATACGGGAAGTTTCTTCTTTGAGTTCCAATTAGGAGATACGACGCCAAAAGCTTATCGTAATGTTATGAGGGCTTTAGGCGTTAAATACATACTTAACGTAAGAACGAAAAGTGAATCTCTAGCTTAAAAAATCACTTGCCATGGAACAGTCTCCAACATGAAGAAGGTAGAAGAGGTAGGTCAAAGGTTGCTAGCCATGGTTTAAAAATATCTTGTGAAGAAACTAAGAAAATCAACGGTTATCTTGTTGAAAGCAACCATTGAAGTCAATAGGATGGATCTGCTGCTCTTAGCACACAACACTAACCCCACCGTCCTAAAAGTACGAAACATAAACTCTCACATGAGGCACGAAGTACTCCTTTCAATATTCTCCGTGCTTAGACTAGCACATGTTGATACATCTATGACACTTCCTGATGGAAAGGTTGCTCATAAATAAGAATAACATAGAAGGTGGCTTCTAGCCCACGCAGCACGATTACGTCCAAAGGATATCTATTGGAACCATTTTTTGTTCATAGGACGTTCAATGAAGGAGGAAAGGGACGTCCAAAATATATTCCATGGTTGCATCCAGTGGATGTCCATGTAAAGTACGATTATCAAGAAATACTGTCCTGTAATACTTACACGTACGTCCAATAGACATCCACTATATGTCCCAGTTGATGTCCAAAGATGTCCAATGTACCCACGTGAGTCAACGTTTGGTGAGCCCATATCAAGCGTTCTTGAAGAAAGGTTCCTGATAACTTTTGCTGTTTATTCGTGTAGGTATTTGGTTGATCCTTATTCACTACCTTTGATGATGATATAATATTCGTATGAAATATTTCAATTATCTACAACGGGATTTGAACATGGAACCTTCTGATTTGTAGTCTGCCACTCTAACTACACAGCTATCAAACCATCATCAGAGTTACTAATATTGTCTACTCGTCATATGAAGTAGATACGAAATTTCGACCAAAAGAGTTTGAAAACTATAAAACCAGTACCTACTAAATAGTATCTACTATAATTTAGAATAATAATCGATTTGAATATTTTAAATAATTATAATTTTGTACACAGTATGAATTTCATTCTTCATTATCTCTAACCGAGTAATGCAGAAAGTGATCACTGATAGTAGTGTTACCACAGTAATAATATAATAACAACAATCGAGATGCTCAACAATTTTAGTAAAAATGTGTTTACTTTTTTATGTATATGGTTAATTTCTTTATAAGTATAAAATAAAATGAAACTTTCAGTTACATTTATTGATTCTATAGAAGTCTCGTTGTCAAGTTAAATTTAGAATTATGAAACTATTTTTGGGATTGTTTAGCAATTAAATCATTTACCCTTGGTAGGAAAATAATTTACAAAAGGCAACGAAAATGTAGCCCATGAAACAGAGACCAAATATCGTCAATTATTTTCTCTACGATGACGTGATGTAACTTAGTTGATTCAATGAACTAATAATTTCATAAACATCAAATTGATTTGTAGATTCGGAAGAATCTCCCAAACCACTTGGCCCAAATCAGAAACAATAAACAATGAAAACAAATACTAATGATAAAAAATAGAATAATCTCCTTTGCAGACTGTAAATTGAATTGCAATTATAAGAACAATCCATCGTACGAGAGACCTAATATATTAACATTGTACTTAATTTCTACCCAATGTAATAGAAGTTGCATATTATACCATAAATATGCAATTTTGATTCCTAACATTATATCACTCGAAAAAGTTTTAGATCAGTGAGCTTCAATATCAGCGATACTATTAATGTTATAGAACAAATTAATTTACGGAATTTGACATCGATTTGAAAGAAAACGGGAATCTTGCTATTGTCAAAAGCTACAAATTGTTTAAGTAAAGTTTCAGTATGCACTATGTCACCTGGACGACAGTATTGAAATATAGTTTGTCCAATTTTTTTGGAAACAAATCTCTATCATTACACCAAACTGCTTGCTTGAATACTGACACGGTATAGAATGGATACCTATACTGACAAGGAATAGGTAGAGAAAACTATTATCGTCATACCAATAAATTGTACTTTAAAGTACCGCTATTTATATTTTTAAAGATATAAATTCTTGCGGTTATAGCATAGCAACACATATTGCACTCAATATAGATAAAGTGTTTCTGTTGATCCTGTTTTGTAAGTGTATTTCGGCGATTGTTTGGAGTAAAGCTTGCTCTTTTTCTATAGAGCCAAGGTAAATTAATTTTATTGTGCAATTAATTTAGTTCGTTTTCAAAGAAAATATCTTTTTAGGTAAAATTTTGAAAGAGTTTTTCTTCGTTAGTTTGTTCGGATGAATTGTTTTGTTATTGGTCCTTCACGGCTTGGTAATGTATCTTACATAATGACTTGTATCCATTTACTACATTTATAAAGTATGTGAAATTGTGAACAATATTCTAAAGATAACACTTGAATGTTATTAATTTTTTATTTTAAATGCTTTTTCATTAGTTTTTAAAGTTAAAGAACATATATATTTGTTTTGTTCTCTCCTTACTTATTCAAAGTTGATGTTTTAACACAATGTGAGTTTCCATTCCCATTTCAAGCACTCTACATTCAACACAGAAAGAAAATGACAGTAGTTGTGTCTTTGGATACTCATGACTTAATGCCATAGATGTTGTAATAAAAAACAATTAAGTGCAGACAATGTAACGCAATACAGAAAAGAACGAAATGACACAGCAATAAATGTGGATGATGACGTATCTGTAACCTTGTCATAACAGTACGTTCCTCACGTAGTATTCCATTTTCATTGGAATGCCATTTGTAGCGTGTTGCTTAAATACATTATGAACGTTAAAGGCCAGTTGCCTGGAAATCGGCAGTTGGGACTACTTATTGAGTAGAGGGTCGAATCGTTAGCCAGGAGGATGTAGATAAATTCCTGGCTAGGGATCATTTCTCCTCTTTTTTAAATTGAACTCAACATTTTTAGTACTTATGAATCATTGTTCCCTTTCGGATTTTCAATCTTTTACACAATTCGCGGAAATACGTGAAGTACACTAAGATTAGATTTGTTTTATTTGTATACACTTCTTCAACATTTTATACAATACGGAAATAGGTTAGGTTAGGCAACGTCAGAGTCGTATTGTATTTTTCATTATACGCGATGCAAACACCGAACATTACGTTTGACACTGAAAACATTGCTCATTCCCTTAAGTGGCATCACTGACGTACTGCGTGGAGACCGACGTGACCAATTTCCCAACAGTGCGACCTTGTGCTTTCAAGAGAACGTGACAAATTATCAAAATGTTGTTATATGGTGATGGGCCGACGTCTGAATTTGTCGCGGCTATATTAAAAAATAAAAGACAACTGGATGGTGGTTTCCACTAATTCTGCATTTGAGAGGATGTGTGGATGCATTTGTACCCAATGAATGAATTTAAGGTATTTGGCGACATGGCGGGATATTGCAACAGCGGCTATGTTTGCCTCAGAAGCTATGTTCAACTCCACGGCATCATGGGTGGTCCGACTTTCAGAGTCTCGTTCATTTACCAACTCAGACCACAACCCTGAAACTTACGCCATATTATTGTACTGCCATGTATGAGCAATGCTATCTGGCGGGACGGGACGAGAAAAATTAAACAAAGCAGCCTTCATAACTCAAACGCAAGATCCAATCATCAATCCCAATCTGGAATTCATGCCGATATGCATCCATTCAGAAACAATCTCCGTAACACTACAATGTTAGAGATATATGCAGAGTGGTTGTGCGGGCAACCCACGGACAGTCTGCGTGATTCTTGACCATTTTAAACAGTTACGCAGCCTTCCCTCAACGCCAGGGGTTACTCGAGGGAGCTTGAAACAACCCGTGGCAGGCTATTACTCGAAAATTTGAAGAAATAAAACAATAAACAGAAAGTTTATAAACGGCATCACTTGACGAAATGGTTAATATATATATACTTTGGTACAATAAACTTCAACAAATTTAAACATGATAAACGTAGTCTCAATTTCCAATGATCTTAACATTGTTTGATATGAACCAATTCCGTTATTATCATTGTAGTGTAGTTGATTGGTGCGTGTTGCTTGCAAATTTTATACCATTGCCTTGGCGATTCGAACCCCAATGGCAAAAAGTTTGTATTTTTTTTTATTTTCACGAAACGCAATACTAACGTAATATTCATAGATTTTTATCTTTATCTTTAATTAACATTTTAAATCCCATGATAGTGAAACCATAGAAAAGTGGCTTTTATGATATAGCTCAGTCCGTCCGTCCGTCAATTTCCAGTAATTAAATATCAGGTACCGCAAAGGGTAGACAAGGGCTTGAGCGCAAACTTGTAGAATCAAGCGCAAATTTGTTTATTTCTTGCATTCTTTTATTCTACTATGATTATTAAAATTAAATTCAACCTACATACTTGCTATACGAAATCTATCAACTAAAACTAAAAAAGTAAAAAATATAGGTTCCCAATCTCCGTGGTCTTGTGATTAGCATTACGGACTCCGAATTTAAAATTCGGTAGTAGTGCATGTACTTTCTTATACCTGACACCCAGGATACTAAATTCATAATGTATATTCACATCTATATTATTTGTAGTGCACATTTGAAATAAAACCTTTGATAAAAATAGCTATTGTATTTTAATAACTTTTACTCTTCCAGATGTTCTTCATACGACAGAACTAGGGTGAAATTTGTCCAGAGTACATTCCAGAACTTAAATAATAAGTGTTATGATAGCTGAAACGGTTGCAAGATAAGTTATTGCGAAAAAAGTACTCGTAACAATTCTTTAAATTAAAAATTTCTTATAGGAGGAGTGTTTGATCCAGCGGTGCCCGAAATTATTTTAATGATCTATTGAATTGCGTCTGACTACGAATCGGGTTCATATCACTGCCAGGACGCTAGACATTTTTCTTCAATGCTCCCATGCCTGACACTCTGATGTGAACTCACCATCCTATCAGATATGTAACAGAGTTGCCTTAGTATTCCCTGGGGACCTTGGGAGGTAAAACGGGCGAGCATGGCGATGCCTACCCTACTTCACCTGCTTCCCTAGGTCGAGGACATGGGAAGCGCTACCTCCAGATAACCAATGTGCCGTTCAGGATGGGTATGCATCGCACATGGGATACGTTTACCTTGTTTTAACTACATTTTTGTACATTTTGAGTACCAAGCTATTGCATTTAACTAGCTTTCATAACACCCACACGTATAGCTCCTATCCTCCTCTTTGGCCAATATCAGGGCCTGTGGGCGCTGACTGCGAAGTTCATTATACAGTGATATATCTCCCTACCTGAGTTTCTAGAACCAATGTCTGGCGCTACGTTCATTCACAGCATTATACCCAAAGGCTGACGTACTCTGCGACTTAATTCTTCTACAACGAGCTCTTTCAACACCTCCATTTGTTTTCGTCACTACTCGTGGTATAACTGTTGTGAGTCCGTGAAACACCTGTCTTCGTCACGATCAATGTTTCCACTCCCACCTCGATCGCTTTTCCAGCACCTGAGGCACTTATTTTCTTATCATTGATCACGTCTTTCGATGCGACATCAAAAACGCTAAGAACTTGTTTGATTACCTTGCAGTTCCATGCTTTTCTCTTATTTCTCCTTCTTAAACTTTCATCGCTTACTTTGGTGCTTTCAAATAACTTCAAACCATTATATTTATTCTATAATTTTAACAACTTTGGATACGACCAGCATTAATCACCTAACTAAAGTTAACTAGGTGAATGCTTTCTTGTTATAACACGAAACGTTTATTGTTATTTTTACATTAACGTTATATTCTTAGCTCTTTTACACCGTCGTTACTCTTCTCCTTATTATATATTCCACCTCGACCTTATATTTGACACAATATGCATTGATCCTTACGTATGCGGAATCACATTGTGATTGCAAGCTTCAATAATTTCTTCTTGCTAGAAATGTCGAAACGATAGAACGCAACACGATTTACTGTTTCCATTATTTTTCTAGCCTCGCTTAGGACTTACGTCACGAAAGGGACCCGCGGATTAACGGTCTCTACGTGATCCGCGGGAAATCACTCCGGAACTCCCACATCAGGTGACACCTAGGGTACCCACCGGACTCGACTCTGCATTCCAGTCTAATTACTCGGGAGAAACCCACGTAGCGTAGTGAATACAGTGACATACTATACAAATTGGAAGTTTCCATGTTCAAATTCCACTATAGTCAGTTGAAAAAATAGCAAACAGATAAATGTACAATCATGAAAGCAACGGACAAATGACAACTAAATATGTACAGGTATGGATAGCAAGCATTGTCAATAACCTTCTCTCTATAAAAACGCCAACGCTCTATCTTGCCAAACGGAAAAAGGTGCTAATTTGGTTGGAGATTCGGTGGGTGGAAGTATGGCATTTGGTGAATCCGACGTCACTCAACGTGGTCGACAGAACGTTGTGTAACATCCGATCTTTGGACCTACGGCGGCTGAAAGTTTGCCGACAAAGGCCTTACGATGACCCACAATCATTTTGCTCATAGCGGGTGGACTCAGATTGATTAATACAAACATCCTTAATAGAAAGATAGGTTAGAAATAATTATGATACAAAGATAAACGTAATAACTTGCTTTAGATTTTAATTGCAAACTTACCTTCTTTGGGGTAAGTGTACGGAGTACATCCACAATTCTCTTTGATGTATCTCAACCGACACTCAAGTAGACAATTATCTTGAGTGTAAACTTTGCTGATGTTAAGTTTAGTCTCGTCTTCAAATATACATCTTCTCTTCTTTATCTTCACATTCCTCACTTCTCTAAAACTGGCGTAGTCTACGGGGGAAACTTGGATGCTCAATACCATTCTTTGTTCCGTAGGTAAGAACATTCCCTGAGACACATCAGGGAATGAATTTGGGTTGTGCACGTAAACCTAGAAAAGTTAAAATGTGAAAGAAATTACTAATAATTTAATAACTGGAGGCTTCCAGGAAAAATGTAGTTGACTTTCAAGAATACAAAAAATGAATTCACTTGTTTTAAAATTTGCTGCCATCTTAGGGGTTACAGATACTTTAAAATATAATAATCAATAACCACTTGCAGTATAACGAACTTTTGTGTGTTAATTTCTCAAAACTTAGTAAATTATTATTTACCTCTTAATATTTGCTCTCAGAAGAAATTATTCTTTCATTATTTATTTTGGCTAGATTTTAAAGAAATACATATCATTATATAACGTTGATTGTTAATTTAGTTTGGATACTATAAAATTTAGTGTTGTTATCCATAGTTCGCAATTGAACAGAACAGAATTATATGAATTTGAAAATAATGCTTGTTAGTTCAAATATAGTTTATCTTTCTAACAACTATCTGTTCAAAAAATTCCAGTTTCCAATTAGTTTGATTGACAGGAAACTTATTCAGTATGTATAACTTAATTTTTTATTTTAACTTAGTTAGATGAATATATTTATATTTTTAATAAAGTTATAAACTTTTATCATATATTAGTTTTAAGTTATCTGTATTATTGT
The DNA here is from genome assembly GCA_022664845.1 of Lepisma saccharinum. Taxonomy (NCBI): domain Eukaryota; kingdom Metazoa; phylum Arthropoda; class Insecta; order Zygentoma; family Lepismatidae; genus Lepisma; species Lepisma saccharinum. The sequence goes on from JAGDQP010000757.1 coordinate 57,982, forward strand.
GAGAAATATTCTAGTCATCACTTGTAGAACTGAATGAAGATTACGAACTCAACTCTATTCTAACCGTGGATGATGCTTCTTCGGTGAGTCATTGAAGTAGCCAATACAAGCATAAATCTTTGCTTGAGCACTGAAAGTAATCTATCATTATCTGAGCTCAATTATAAACCAGAAATACCAAAATGTATACCAAAGAAAATAAAAATATTTAATCTCTATTTTAATTTAGTTTATTACACAATGTAACAACAAAATTATTCTGTTTACAATTATCAATTTGCATATACGATGATTCCACTTTTATTAAAATTATTTAATGGAAATTATAATGTAACACGTTCTTTTCGTTCCAACGAAATAAGTGATTTGTATTATACAATTTAAAAAAATATCACTGTAATGTTTGTGGTAGTCAAGAACAAAAACTCTGCAAACAGATTTAAATATTTTTTTTCAATCTTTCCTATTCGTTGTCTCTTTTAATACGTTCCCCCAAATCGATCAATGCATCACTTCACTGGGTCATTCTCTATGGTCAAATATCGAATTGAGTTTCATTTCGAGAGCACAAGTTACAGAAAATTAAGTGAGGAGGGATATAGACTAATGTGATTGTAATAGGCACTATGCTGATGTTCGGCTGATGAAGCTAAGTAAAATGATTTCAATGGAAAAGAAACTAAGTTGCAGCTCCATGCATAAATAATCCATGCTCCATTTCATTTTATACATGTATTTTGTTTTATACATAAACTGAACTTTAATGTTTCAAAGCTACTAGCATCCTTTTGCTTCTGAACGCATTATAGGATCTTAGTTGACCTTACTGACTATTTAAACTAAAGAACTTTGATTTCTTATATTTTGCTCCGATGTTATTTTACTGTTATTTTACTATTTATTGTTTTGTAATACAATTTCTCTATTTGTTTCTACAAAACAGACTTAAATCTCAACGGAAGAATTTGAGTAGCATTTAAAAATTCCCATCTGTTTGTCACTTTAATGCAAGATTTTTACTTGGAGTAAAGTAAAATTTTGAAATTTTGTTATAGTATAGTTTAGATTAAACTACGTGTCGATTAGTACCTAAAACCGGTGTAAAATTTCTAAACAAATTCATCGGAAGAATTTCTACACTTACATAGAAACTTATTTAACAATTCAATCATGTCTTAGACGACACCGAGCATCCGTGGATCAGTGGTAGAGTGTTGACGTAGTATTCCAGAGGTCATTGTTTCCATCCCAGCGGCCGACCATCCTGAGGTGTTTTTCCCAAGGTTTTCCTCAGTCACACCAGATAAGTGCAAGGATGATACCTTCAACTTAGGTCCTGGTCGACGCCTTCCCGCATCCTTTCCCTTCACCTATACCGGGCTGAGCCATATATGGCTGAAGGCCATAAATAAATTTGAAATTGAAAATGTCTTGATGGTATAGAACTATACAGGGTTATTTCTGAAATTAACAAACGATTGTTTTCTTTTATTACGTACTCCATATTAACTTGATCTGCTAACTTCCGTAGAAATCACACACACAAAGACACAAGTAAAATTAAAAAGAACACTTTGAAAACTATTTATAGTTGATACCTGTTTTTGCTATAGCGATTACATCATAACAGTATTTACAACGAAGAGAAGGATTGCTAATTTCATACGACGAGTCTTGTATACTGCCTGCAATTTTGCGAAAGTGCAATTCTGCCTACCTTTTAATAATTTTGAGAAAGTGCTTTGATCTGCTCAGTATTGTTTCAGTGTTATATGGAGAAAGGACAAGCTTTCTAAGGGATGGAAACCTAAGAAATAATTCCGGTTTATTAAAAAAGCGATAAATCGGACTGTAATAATTACCGCAGCATCTCTTTACTTCCAACGTGTTACAAAATATTTAGTAGCATCCTGCAAACACACCTAAGTATACACATAGATGAAATAATTGGAGATTGCCTATGTATATTTAGAAGAAATAGATCTACATTGGATCTGATTTTGATCTTGAGACAATTATTAAAGAAGTGTTTATACAATGGGACAGTTCACTCCTTGTTCATATATTTTAAGAAAGTATATGACTCGATCAACAGCTAATTTTTATAGAGTTATTATAAATACAGAGTATTAATTGCTGTCTTTATATATAAAGGATGTACCCTAGATAATGGTGCAAACTTCGGGAGGTGATTATTTACAACAAAACAAGTTTATTTGGCGAAATTCAAAATTTGAATCGTTTCGGACATAACAGGCGACCAAAGTCACAAGTGACGTCATAGTTCAACATATAATGACGTAAGTGGTGTCGACTTAGCAAAACACAGTTAAAGAATACCTGATACATCAGTAAGGAAGGCCACTCAAGCATGAGCAGATTTACAGGAGATGCCTGGGGGGGGGTACGAGTGAGACCATGGGGGAGTAATTACTTTAAAAGCTACCGTTTAGTATGAAACATTTAAAGTGATTCTGAAATAATTGGGGGCTGCAATACCCCCCATAGCCCCATAAATCCGCCCATGCTGGCTCAAGATGCATTTAATGATCATAAGTATAGTTGAAACAGCTCTATTGGGTACTATTTTGATTCTTATTTGCGAGACCGACATCGCTTACATCATTATTTATTTAGATACTCGTGTGACCCAATCTTTTTACGATGCCGGCGTAACTTTGAGCGCGATTAGCTACAAGACTACGCATGTTTCCAAAGGTTTTCAAAGCAACTTAGTAACTCGACTAATAGTAAAATAAGTAAAAAAGGTGTGTGATCTAAACAGTGAACAAAAAGATAAATACTGTGTACTAGTATTAGTTACATAAATAATGTGCTTTGATGATGCCACACAAGTAGTAAAAAAATGTATGAGTAAGTCATTTTGACTAAGTTGAAATATTGTCTTATAATTGATCGCTAGGTGCAAGATTACTGAAAGATTTGTTTCATTTAACAAATTGTCATTTTTTGGTTGGAAAAGCGTCACTGTGATTTTTTTTTTCTATATTGTGTACATGCGAATGCACAGTAATTGAAACTGCTATACTCTGAGAGAACAGAAAGAAGAACAGAAAAATGAAATAAGTTTCCGACCACAATTCTTCTTACTTTGCACCGAATTCTCCCTCCCATAACCTGGCCCTAGATCCGGCACTGGTTTCTTTGACTGGGTTAGCAATATTATTCAACCCATTGAACCTTCGCGAGAAATAACCTCAGTGTTTTGTGAAATGATATCGTTACTGTAAAAGAAACATTTGTTCTGATTTTACTTTAGTTTATGAATGAAGAAATGTTCACTTTCGTCCTTAAGTCAACATTACTTGGTTCTTATGTAGTTTATTCCCGGATTATAAAATGATGTTTACTAATATGTAGCTACAATATACATCTATTTATCTTTCTGAGTTCCAGTGCCAAAGGGTTTTGCCTGTATACCTATACAAAAGAGATGTTAAGAACTTCCGAAGTCCATGAGGTGATCACCTTCACGAAAAAGAGCACATTACGTTTGACAATGTCCATTGTTTTCTCCTTATAACACTTGAAACAATTTTGAAATATTATTACTCTTGATTCTGCTTCATCTACAAACATAAATATATATTTGCACCTTTACAGATTTGTCGTAATATGAAGATCTGATTTTAAAAATCACCTTATTGTGCCAGTGTCTTCAAAAGTAACTATTTTAATTATTATATTAATTAACAGGCTGCATCTATGAAAAAATAGAATGATACTGGCCTATTATTGTAAGTACTTTGTTAATTTTAAACAGAAGGCACAAAATGTTCCAAGTAATAAAAGAGATATAGTAGGGAAGGGAAGATAGCGGGTAACCCCAGCCAAGCGAACCCTCTTAAACACTTCCCTTCATTCTTAGCAGGTGAATGACGAAAGACCACCTAGAATTACAATATTGCTAGGTCGGCTGTCTTCCATTTCTCTCTTCTATTGGCAGAAAAACAGGGACTGTATCCTAAGATCCCTTTATACTCGTAAATATAAATTCAGAAAAAAAAGATTAATAACATTGTATACACTGTATTATTTCCCTAAAGTAAGAGCTTGCAGTAAATTTAATTTTATTATGTATTCTCGTTATTACTTACATGAAATCCATGTGTTCTGATATCAGTTTCCAAATATTCATGACTCATATTATTGAAGAATACTTCCAAGCCTGTAGATGTTCCTTCGGCATAATTTCTGTGGAAATCTGTTTCGTTTCTAAAACAAAACAAGTCCAAGTTTATTGTTAGTCGTCAAGTAGCTTCTTACTTTGTTTTTTTTTTGTTATAGTAAAAAGTTCCAACCTAGAAAGTCTGAAGAAACACTCTGAAGTGACAGAGAAGTTTCTTGATTAAGTAATACACAATCCATGGACGAGAAAATGAAATGAGATATAAAAAAATGCAGTGTCAAGCACAGGATATGGGGCACATGAACTGAAAGATGATGAGAAACAGCAATCGTAATCAGTTGCAAGGTGTGCGAAGCCACTTGAACAGAAATGTTAGTTATTGTAAGAAGCCTCTGCTACTTACCAATATTCAATTTGCTATACAACTCTTGATGTTTGATGTACTATAATACGAGTGTAGATCCGAAGTTCCGCGAATTGCAGCAGCGTAGGTAAAAATTGAAAATAAAACTAGTGTTAGTTTATGATGTATTTCTTCATTACGCTGCATAGATTTGTACGGTCTGAAAATTAGTTTGTAAATACTGTCGTAAAAATAGTTCTTCGAATAAAGTTTTATTAAAAATGCTGACTTCATATCTTTGTCCTCCAAAATGTTTCTGGCATTAATCCTCATGTTTTAAAATTATGGAATAATTTTATTCATTAACGAATAATAAAAGGGCTAGGGAAGAGGCACGGACAGCGAAGTGTGTAAAGGAAAGTGCGAAAGCCCCGAACCCTGGTTGCAGATAACCCTTTGATATGTTTTAATCATCGTTTTTCCTTAATGGCCTCTATTACTTTTTCTAAAAGTTTATCATAGTGTTCACCGCTAATATTGATACCATTTTTTTGTACCCCATCAATAAATAAAATCCTTTCAGTATCCTAGAAAATGGATAGCATGATCTCACCAGCCGATGCGAACATCTTGATTTTTTTTGGAGTCGGTGTAATCATTTTATGCTACTGCATGGACTTAAGCTTACGCTAAGGTTCATAGTGATGAATCCATTCAAAAGAACAGAACCTCAATAGTGGTTAGATGATTCTACTTATGACGATCCTCCGTACATTAACTTCTTTGCAGGATGATAACTCATAAAAGCCTGACGTTATTAAGTTAAAACGTGGTATTTGTAATCCTAATTAATGTATTCTAAAAGACCGTTCCAGTTCGTCCAGCCAGCGGGCAATCAGGTCTTTCCTAACTTTCCGGCTATATTTGCAAATACATCCATTAAACGATGCTCAAAATAATATTCCTCAAATGTGAACAAATTGTACGAACATCTTATACCTCGTTCGCATTCTAATTGAAAACTTTGTTTCCATTTTGGATAGTAAAAGCACTGTTATATATACGAAGGTTGATTCATAAGTCATGATAACTATTGGAGAGAATAATTTCACCTCTTGAATAAGGTTTTGTATAGGTATCTAATACGGCATACTTAAAAGAGGCAGTGTTGTAAGAATCGTTGCTGCGGAAAAAATACAGATATTCTTATTTAAATGGCAGCACATGGTTGTTATTTTTCAGATGGCGTATAGGTCTGAAGGTCTGTCTATTAAATGAGACTGCTAAATTATTCGATCGTTATCAATTCGAATTCAAAGAAAAAAAATGTTTTCACTTTCTGCACCACTGGAGACACAAAAGTTATAATAGAAGACGTAGTTACAATAATTCCATGTTGAGTGTTATATACATCACGACTACGCTTATGGCGCAACCGGTTTAAAATACAAATGTAAAATAAAACAATCTAAGCTTTAACAAATAAATCTTGCAAAATTCCAGACTTTGGTAGTGTAACATTATTTTTGACAAAACATGTAAAGCTCTAATTTTGGAAAGCAAACCGCTGGTTACCTTGGCATATTAAGAAATGTATTAGTTACACTTTCTACTTGAAAATAAAATCAGTGGTGAGAAATGGTAATCTCATTTTTGTATTAGAACATTCAATATTACTATGCCTCCTATATATATTTTAATAACCTGCAGGAACAATAATTAAACCAGAAATTAAGAAATATGAATACGAAACTGAAGCTGCGTACATTGAGGGATTTTGTATCCTATCGAAAAGTCCATGCTACCGATATTACGTTGCAATATTGAAGATCAATAGATCTATTCAGTCTAGTCCAAAAACTCTAGCCTGGCGATTCATATCAAGGAAGTTGAAAATAAAAATATACAGAACTGTTATTCTGCCAGTAATCCTTTTCCGTTGCGAAACTTGAAATACGACCCTAGTAGATAAACACAAATTATGTGCGTTCGAAACTAAGGTTTTAAGAAAAATATACAGGTCAAAACGGGACTAAAATAAAATTTAAAACATGAAGTATTATTTTAATATTAAACAAAATATGATGAAACATCACAGTGTGATTACATTAAAATATAACTAAAGAAATGAATTGAGAATCCTATTCTTAGCTTAAATATTAAAACAACAAGATTAAAACTATATTAAATTAAACTAAAGTCAAGACTGAAAGTATGGTATACGCAAGTAAACGACATGTGCTCACGTAATATTGTATTTTATTTGATAGCCTTAACCCGTTTCAGCGTTTATGAGAGCGTGTTCCAAAACCTATTTTACCACCTAACTACCTGTTAGAATGGAACCAACTTGCAAATGGAATACACCACTAGGCAAACACATTTGAGACGAGCAACGCAAACGCAGAAACAAACAATCATTAGACAAATAATTTCAAACAGCATTCAAACTGAATGACACCAAAACATCTAGATGGTTAAAGCTGTAATTCAGCTTTCGAGTTCTTACTTTTATCACAAATGTCACTCTAACACTTCACGAAACGAAAGTAGGAATTCCGTGAAAAGTGAATTGTGATGCATTTCCTAAAATAAATTTACATTGTACGTACAGACTTAAAAAATTGCAATACATAGTGACAATACAAACTAAACAATGTTTTGTGGTCAATCATATTGATAATGTAAGCAACCATGAGGTGATGATTTCTCCATCGAATTGTGACTGGTGTGGAGTCAAGATGCCGGAGAGAAAAGAGTTTATGATAAGAGCTCTCCAATCTACATGTTTCCTGCAATACTTTGTTGTCTATTTTCTACAAACACAAAAAGTGTAATTAATAACTATATATGCTGATCATATAATGAAACTTTGTTCTTTTCTTTCATGGTGACAAAAGTAAAATGTTGTGTTGTTCAGTGTGTAATGGCAAGATAGGCAGGTATGATGATTCAATTCAGTGTACACGGGAAAAATGTAAACATTCATTTCACTTAAAATGTATTGATATGACTCTTGAGAAATTCACTGAATTACAAAATGAAGAAGAAATAAGTAAATGGATTTGTAATGAATGTTTGAAAAGTAACAACAACAAGTCGGAGAATACTGTACAAAGTGGAAATGCCGGTATAGAAAGTAAACTTTCCGAAATAAGTTCTCAAATAACTCAGTGAACTCAGAGTGTTCAATATATGTCTAATAAATACGATAATCTATTAAAGAAACTTGAAAGTGAAATAAAAGGAACTGCAAAAAGGGATAGAGAAATCGAGGAGTTAAAGAAATACAATACTCTATTGAAAAAGAAACTAGACTCGCAATTCGTAATGATTAATGACTTAGATCAGTACAGCCGTAACTGCAATATAGAAATTCACGGTATCCAGGAACGTGTCGAAGAAAATTTGAAAGAGATTGTACAGGATATGGGAAAACATATGAGAATTGAGTGTCGTGATGAAGATATAAATGTAATTCATAGAATGCAAACTGGAAGGAATCAGAAGAGAAAAGCTATTATGGTTCAGTTTACGAATCGTGTTACAAGGGAACTTTGGTTAAAAGAGGGTTACAGGGCTTACGAGTAACAATCTAGTTACAGGAAGTGACAATGAGAAAGTGTTTGTGAATGTTAATCTAACCCAAACTAATAACCAACTATTTTGGAAAGCCAGGGAAACCCAATATAAGTTCTGCTGGACGAATAGTAAAGGACAGATATTAATTAGGAAGAATGAAAACAGTTCAGTAATAAAGGTGAAAAAGGAAGAATATTTACCAGGGTACCCAAATTCTCCTCAATATATTAATGGTGCTACGCCTTAGAAGTTCGGCTCATAATTTTGTGTTTGACAGTATAATGTCAGATATCATGTATTGTTTCAATTAATTGTAACAAATATAAGAATGGTAGTGTGATAATTAAGCATTATGTACTCTTATATGGTTTGTTATTGTTCACAAATCAAGATACAAGGGAATTCAGGAAGTACAACAAATTTCTTGTTAATTTATTCGATTATATTTATGACTGAATGGACCCCTTTAAGACTGGGATTAAAAAATCTATGTACACATGTAAAAGTTAATTGACTTATTAATTATTGAACATGAAACGAAGTACAAAGGTGTAATGTTTAGTAGAGATAAATGCAGTTTCTGTGTTCTCAGAAATAAACAACTACAAGGGTGCAACCTGAGGAATAGATAGCTTAAATATTTTTGAAGTTATAATTATGAAGAACTTTAACCGCTTGAAACTGAGTAAAACTCTTCGAACATATGGTCCTTTTTAAAAAAAATTTTAATGCAAGAAATTAATTCGAGTTGGATTAGTTGATTATTTTGAAGTTGAAAATTTATTTCTATATCAAATTTACAATCTGTTCTTCAAATCGAGCTAACTGTAGAATTGAGTTACAAGAGTGCGGTTTTTGGATAATGTATGTATTAAATCACATGTTTTGCAAACGTAAAAATGTCCTAGAAAATGAAGACATAAGGGATTTTCTGAATTTAAAATTAATCTGTTCAGACAACAGTTTGATTTCGTTAGTTCGTAAACATCATTTAGAAGAGGAATTTCTAATATTATGTTTGACTTTTCTCCAATTGTCTGTATAATTCTCTCGACTAAATACTACATACAAGGGTATAATGGTCAAAGAAATTTCAATGTTGTCTCGTTGAATGATACAAGAAAACTCGGAAAGTACAAAATTGTTCTTGTTAATTTATTGATTACGATTGAATAGACCACGTCTGAGAATAGAATGACAAAACCTCTGTACATATGTATAAATTAACTGATTGGCTAATTATTGAATATGAAACGAGTTACTAAGGGGTCATGTTTAGTAGAAGTAAATTCAGCTACTGCATGTTTTGAAATAATAAACAGCTACAAGGGTGCAACCTCTGGATGCGATAGTTCAAGTATCTTTGAGGTTATGATTATGAGGAAGTTAAGTCTCTTGAAGTCAAGAGTAAAACCTCTCGAACATATGGTCCTTTTAAAGTTTTTTTTTGTAAGAAATTATTTCGAGGTGGATTAGCAGTTATTTTTTTTTGAAGGTGAAAACTTGATTCTATATCAAATTTTGACTCTCTTCTTTAAATGAGTTATCTGTAGAATTGAGCTACAAAGATGCGTTTTTGAATAAGATATGTATAAAATTGCATGTTTGTTTTACAAACGTAAAAATGTCCTAGAAAATAAAAACGAGGGTATTTCTAAAGTTAAAATTAACCTGTTCAGACATGAGCTTGATCTGGTAGATCGTAATCATCATTTGGAAAGGAAAAATTTCTAATATACTTGACTTGTCCCCAGTTGTCTATATAATTCTTTCGGTTAAATACTACGTATAAGGGTATAACTGCTAAGGAAATTTCTCTGTTGTGTTGTTCAAAATAAATCAGGATGTAAGCGAATTTGGGAAGTACAACATATTTATAGTTAATTTATTTGATTATGATTGTGACTTAATGGACACCACTGAGAATAGGATAAAACATCTTTGTACATATGTAAAAATTAATTAATCTATTAATTATTGCATATGAAAAGAATTACAGGGGTGTAATGTTTAATAGATGTAAATTCAGTTTATGTAAGTTTCTAAATAATAAACAACTACAAGGGTGCAACCTCTGGATGAGATAGCATAAGTATTTTTGAGGTTACGCTTATGAGGAAGTTAAGCCTCTTGAAGCTAAGAGTAAAATCCATCGAACAAAATTATGGTCCTCGCAAATATTTTTTTTAAAAAAAGTGCAAGAAATTAATTAGAGGTGGATAAGCTGTTTATTTTGAAGTTAAAATTTGTTTCTACACAAAATTTAAAAGTATGTTCTTTAAATTAAGCTATCTGTGGAATTGAGCTACAAGGATGCGCTTATTGGATAAGGTATGTATAAAATTCACAAGTATGGTAAATGTAAAACTGTCCTAGAAAATGAAGACATGACGGAATTTCAATGTAAAATAATCTGAGCTCGTACTCTATATAAGGGAAATTTTTAATATTATGCTCGTCTTTTCTCCAATTGGCTGTACGATTCTTTTAACTAAATGCTACGTACAAGGTATAATGGTTAAAGAAATTTTTCTGCAAGGGTACAATATGTTATATGAAAAATATTAAAACATGAGTTCAAACTACAAGGGAACATTGATCAAAATGTAAGTTTAACTTTTAAATAGATAGCTTTTTTTAGCAATTAATGCAAATATTAATAAATAATAATCGACTGAGCATATTAAGTATATACAGTATTAGAAGATGGACTCTTATATCAATTGAAATTATAGGATATTTATAAAACTACTCAAATATCTTCATATTTAAGTCTTAATAATGGTAACTAAAAGTCATATAGAAATATTCTATCAGAACGTTAATGGTTTAAAGATCAAAACGAATAACTTTCATTTGAATACTGTGTCCAATAACTTTGATATTATAGCAATTACTGAAACCTGGCTAAATGAAGGAGTATATAACACAGAATTAATTGATGATAGATACACAATTTATAGGAGAGAAAGAAAATTCGACTTATTTGGAAAATTGGATGGAGGAGGTGTACTACTAGCAGTAAAAAATAAGTTTGTCTCTCTTAGATAAGAAAACTATGAATTAAATATCAATGAAGATTTATGGGTACAAATTCAATTGTCTGAAGCGGAAAAAATACTTGTTTGTGTAACTTATTTTCCTCCTGATACTGACAACGACAGGTACATGGATCTTTTAACAACTTAATAATAAATCAGTAAAGATAATTTATTTAAGAGAACAATAATATTAGGAGATCTAAATCTAAAATCTGTAACGGATTATTTAAGTGGGAATTTTCCAATATCATTAACGCAATGTGGAGAAAAAAATATAAATGTTATTAATATTTTAAATATGACACAACTAAATAATGTGAGAAATTCAAATAATAGAATACTTGATATAATCTTAACTAATGTCCAGAATGTAAGAGTATTTTCATCAGACACACGTTTAGTTACTGAGGGTCGTCATCATCCTAGTTTACTAATTGAAATTGACTTTTACAAATTAAATAAAGCCTATAACCCTGGTGCTATGACATAATTTTTCTAAATGCAATTTTATGAAGCCCTACCAAGAACTAAATGTGAAAAATTGGAAACAGGATTACGAGTCAGAACACCCAGATACTGCAGTTGAATGTTTTTATAATGAACTATACCAAGTTATTGATAAATGTACTCCAAAAATTAAAAAGAGGAAAATCTATCCTCCTTGATTTAACGGTGAAATAATAAAAGAATTAAAATTAAAAAGTAAACTTCGGAAAAAAATTAAAAGAACTAGGCTATATTCTGACTATATTAACTATTCGGAAATTAGAAAAAATGTTAAACATAATATAAAAATTCAGTTTCGAAGATACAATCAGGAAATTAAGGAATGTATAGATATTGACCCTAAAACATTCTGGAAGTACGTTAAAAGCATAAAGAAAACAAAAACTGACCAACTGGTTTTGAAATATAATGGAAAACTCTACGTGGATGACCGACCGTTCGAAATCGGAAGCAATCGCTGATTTTTTTAAATCTGTTTGTTATCCATGCGCCTCTAATATAATTATTAATGACATAAATAAAACTGAAATATTGCGCAGTATTGATAAACTAGTTATAAATGAAGTTTCTGAAAAAGAAGTGGAAGAAGCTATCAATCAAATAAAAGGAAAGAAATCCATCAGTTACGATGGTATACCTTCCTACATTTTTAAAGGCTGCAAGGATAGCCTTATAAAACCATTAACGCATATTTATAATTTATCTTTAAAACATCAAAATTCCCTAGTACATTTAAAATAGCTGCAGTATGTCCAATTCCAAAAAATAATACAACCAAAAAGGTAGCCGATTACAGACCTATAAGCCTTAAACATACACCGTCCAAAATATTTGAAAGTATACTATATAAACATATATACAATCATGTTTGTCTTAATCTTTCAGAAGTACAGTTCGGGTTTAGGAATAATAGGTCAACAATCTCAAATTTACTTAATTTCACCCAAACAATTTATCAAGCATATAATAATAAAGCTCAATTAGATGTACTGTATACAGATTTTAGAAAAGCATTTGATTTAGTTGATCACGAAATTCTTCTTAAAAAGCTTAGGACGTGTGGGTTATCTGACAAATTAATTAATTTGTTTTATTCATATCTTTCTGGTAGAGCACAATATGTGAAATACAATAATTATAAATCTAAGGAATATCAAATATATTCTGGAGTTCCACAAGGTTCCAATTTAGGACCACTGTTGTTTTAATAATGATTAATGATTTGCCTGAAGTTATAAAGCATTCTTCTTGTTTAATGTTTGCAGATGATACTAAGTTGTACAAGGAAATAAAAACATAAGAGGATTGCATTGACTTACAGGATGACCTTAATTCATTGTTAGACTGGTGTAAAGAAAATAAAATACAAGTCAATGTAAATAAATGCTGTTTAATGACATACTCTCTGCTTAGAACAACAATCCAATTTGACTATACATTGAGAAATACGGTTTTAGAGAGAAAGAAATATGTCAAAGATTTAGGGGTGTGGTTTGATGAAAAACTCAAATTTGACTATTATATTAATCAGAAAGTTAATGAAGCCTTCAGAATGTTAGGGCTTATAAAAAGAATGTTAATAAATTTGAGGAAATTTGAAACAATCACTAAACTATATAATATTCTTGTACACCCCAAAGTCGAATATGCAAATATTGTATAGTCTTCTAACGGCAAAATTTTAAATAGTAAAATAGAAAAAAATGCAAAACAAATTCCTGAAATATCTTAAATCTAAGGACAATATTTCCAGAAATGAATCTAATTTAATATACAAAGGAACTTTCGATGTTGATTTAAAAAAAAAAGTCAAAATGATTTCACTTGAAAATCGAAGAACATTGCATACAGTCACATATCTCAAGAAATTATTAGAAAATAAAGAAGATAATGCTGAAATGTTAAATAAACTATGTTTATACTGTCCTGGAAAAATTTAAGAAAACGAACTTTGTTTTTACTCCCCAATTCTAGAATAGAGCTGTATAAGAATTCACCCCTATATAGATTTGGTGTGGCAGAAAAGGTACTAGATGAAATAGGGCTAGATATTTTCCAAATAAATTTAAATAAATTACGAAACGACGTAATAAAATTTTATTTGGAAAATTGATGAAAAGTATATGGGTATATGTACAGTATATATGTATAAGGATTTTATATTAAAATATCCCTATGTATAGTAAGAAGGTATCTTACACGTTCGTACAGTAAAAGTATACAAATGTAGGACTGTATCAGTTCAAAGTGAATGATTGAACTGTACAAAGGTTTGTAGTTGTGTTTTTTTTATTATTCTTATTTTACTAAATCAAAAGACAATAGTTGTGGATAGGAAATGTGTATATTCATTGTAATTTCTGTAAATTTAATATGTATTGTACTTATTAATTGCCATTTTTTGTTGGTGTAAAGTACAATTAAATAAATAAATAAACAATAACAGTAAGGATGGTCTTAGACATTTATCTAAATTGATCTACATTATGTTAGCTTATAGTGGAATGAGTATTAAGGTTAGGTCACATAAATTAATTTCGTAGGCATGACTTAATGTTAGTATAATTCAAATTATGCGGTGTCATAATGATATATACAGAAGTACCTCATAAAAGGAATGTGCTCACCTATCTTTGTTTTCACTTGTATGGGAGTTAAACGAATAGCAGAATCCTTCTTCCGTTCTCTGCTCTTCTAGAATTTTACAGCAATTTTGATGAGTGCCTTTCCAGAAACACTCAAAAAACATCTCGTTACATGTCGGCCTGACCTACGAAACAAAGTATTATTTATATCTGTAAAATACAGTATTTTCCTATTGTCTCATATTTTGCTGAAGAAAAGTTTATTTCAATTATACGTTCTAAATTTATTTCATTATTTACAATCTAGTATTGTATGTAATTTTACATTAGACTTTGCACATTTTTATTTTCGTAAATACACTTTAGATACAATAAGAGTATTCAGGGAAATGATATGAATAGAGTGGGCTCCAGATGCGTAAAATTTTCATATCTTAAAGCAAATAAGTAGTTCAGACAAAACACTGTGCCTGGACAGCAAAATACAATCAGTCTTGAAACTGAACGATGACTGAAGACTGAGACAAAGATTATATGTAAATAGCTTTGATTCCTACATCTTATCTACCTTCTCTGATCATGTCGACGCTCGTTCAATCTTCGTTTAGTCTTTCATTACATTTTGCTTGCAGCGGCGAAGAAAACATCAACTTCTGTTCGCTTATCTGTACAAAACTTTGAAAACGTCTGTTCGATTTTGAAAATGGGAAATCGAAATTCATTTTTCTGATAAATCGAAACCGGTTTTTATATTTTGAAAATTGAAGTTTCAATAATCATCGAAATCAATATTTTCTATTAAAATTGAAACAGAAACAAATTAAAGATAAAATCACTGAAAATACATTTTATTGGAGGAAAACGGGAACTGAACTATATTTTAATGAAAACCAATTATAACAGAGAAATCGGAAAAGCATTTAAATTAAAAAATGCAGTGACTTTTGGCTCAAAAATAACGTCACCATCAGAAGGACATGCAGAGTTCCATAGGATAAATTTTAGTAATTTGTTCACGCATTTTCTTTTGAAATGTGAAGCTAAATAATCCCCATACATATCAACATACTTTGAAATGAAATATGAATATGTTAAATGTTTATCTATTGGAAAATCACACAACTGTTACAAATTCATGTAATCATACCAAATTAATAAATTTCTGAACGGTTAAAGATTATGTAGTAGTAGCATCGAGTAAAAGCTCTCTGTTGATAGAAAATTTTATATTTGTTAAGATCTGTTTCCAATCAAATTATGAAAACAATTTCAACGGTAATACTGCCTCTAAATGTTTTATTCATTAATTAATGCAGGAGTTATTTAAAATAAACTCATATTTTATACGTGACCCTAGAGGCAGAAAAATAGTAATTAAGATATAGTCGACTACGAAGTTGTAGCAGATGTGGCAAAATCGTCCAGAAAAATAATATTACATCACTAAATAGATTTAATTCGTTATGAATCGGATCCAAAAGCATCCTTGTGATAGGAATGGTTCGTCAATCGGGAGATTTTAATGAAATGGAATGATTTTAATGGGCGGTGAAAGCATTATGGCTTACGCCCGTCATGGTCAGTCATGATAGTATGTAAAGTCCATCCTTAACATCACGTACATTGTCTAAACTTTCGTGGGAATTACGTTCAACACAACAAAACTATTTGCGTTAATGGACTGACTCTAAATATGCTTGCACCTTCCAATAATTGGAACGATCCAAATTGACCACACTGAATAGAAATTATTTACAATACTTTCTTTGTTTATACATAACTGACTTCAGGTTTTGTAAAATTAGCTTAGATTGTTATAAATACTAGCTATAAGTATGCTTTTGTAAGAGAAACTCCAACTGAACTGTTAGGAGCAAGCTATGCTCAAACCGTGAATGAGAGGGAGAACTATGTTTCTTAGTGGCCGTTATAAAAATGACTAAAGGTAATAAAAAAAAACAAATGTATTTATTTATAGGATTGACACCAATACACGAACACAAACTACTAAGTAATTAAATCACCATTAACTACAGTATATGCTGCTATGTTTATTTCAGTACGTTAACTACATTAAATGTATTAGCTAGAATGGCATAAAACAAACGCAATACCTACTTACTCTAGTTACAATAAGGAGAAATTATTAAGTTTTCCTTTGGTATTGAACTTATCTAACGATATAGTAAATTAATATCCTTAAGCAAAGAGAATAAATACATTTTCTGTTATTTTTTTGAACTTACGTTTCAAAATGGAAAATAACATCTTTATTAACCATGTTTATTTATACATGCTCAGTAAAAGTAAGAAATAATATTCCATAAATTGCGATCTGGAAACACACATTTAATACTTCCCACCGTATCGTTGATACTCTATCTTGGCCTCCGCAAGTGACGTATTCAAGGTGGATTGGTTGAGCTTTAAAGCCTTATATTTCTCGGGAGCCTTGCTTTCACGCTGCAGAATCGAAAAATCCAAAACTTATTTTTCATCATTGAAAATTGGTTTACCGTTCCAAATTGTCTTACTTCAACGTACAACAGTTCATCATCTATTATATGAAACTAAATATAAATAGTTATTTTTGTCGTATAAAATCTACAAGAAATGAGTCAAGGACGTACGATAAACCGTATACTGTAAACGCTATCATTGCAAACGTTTTGTTTCAACGACTTACATTTTAAAGTTTGACTCTCCCATTTACTACTATATATTTAATGTTCTAAGAAACGTTACTATTGTTGATTGTTTGCGTTTTTTTATTGTAACTTTCCTAGCTGTAGCCGTCATTATTTACGATAGTACTTGTAGGCGTGGGAAATCAATTTACTTAAAAAAATGGACATTGACCATTCTTTTCCTCTATTTTTCAATTCTAGTAACGCAGTATGTGCACATATTTCCCATTTAATTTTATCAGATATAAGGAGAAACATGACTAAAACTCAGATTCGTTTATGAAAATATAGAGGATCTAATTTCTAGTTCAAATAGGTTATTTAAAATTAATATTTCTCGATAACCCAAATACAATCCATTAAATAAAAATTACATTTCGAGAAGTTGGTCTATACAAATAGGGTAGATATTAAAAGTTAAAATGTAATGTTATTGTGTTGAAAATGTTACTAATATGACATAAGGTTTATTTTTCCAGTAACACTGCATCGGTTTATTGAATATTTTTTATCCAGTACTGATAACAAATAACAACAATTCATGGAATCAATATTTATTCTTAGAAACTTTGAATACTAAAAGAAGTAAGATGATGAAAATAAACTTATCGAACTTGTTATCTGATATACCTATTATCTACAGTGTTATTATAATAAGCAGTGTTTTTCACAGTGTATCATAATTAAAGATGAAAAATATCCAATAACTTTGAAGTACAAATTGTTATACCGGGTTTGCGGCACTGTCAGTCCGATGACATTGCATGTTAACTTCTAAAATTGACATTGCATGTTAACTTATTCTTGGAAATCTTCTCCCTAAAATATTTTATTTTATTGCATCGTATCAGATGTTTTAAGAAGTATTCGTTTTATTATTGCATCAGGTGATTTTTATTAGCAGTTGTACCTCCTGTATTTCGTAAATCAAGCTGATTTTAACGCATCTAAAAGATAGGCTTTTTTTTATTTTATTCTGAGAAATTCACCTGCAAAATGAGTACACGCCGTGTATCCATTATCTAGCGGGTTAACCACATGCTATTCCAACTGGCATTAACTGCTCAAAACAGTGTATTTGTAACAACATAATTTTTATTACAACGTTTCATTATATATTAATTACGCGACGTAATTATCAAGTTATCCATAAGTATATTGTCAGATAAATATAGACATTAAATGCATTGCACATTTTATATCGTATAAGTATCACATATTTATATATATATATATATATATAATGAATAGAACGAAGCAACTGCGAAACAGTTAAGTAGATAGAAAGAATATATATATATATATATATATATATATATATATATATATATATAGATAGATAGATAGATAGATAGATAGATATACAAAGTGGTTAGAATGTATACACACTTACAAAATAACGAAGCAATAGTATCAGTAGCAATACTAAACTTATATGAAAAGATGAATACAAACCGTATTTGTATTTTACAATTACAAAGGTTGCACAAACTGATAACCATTAACATCCAGACTTTTTGGTTTCCTATCGTACACTACAACTTTTATTTTCCCCCACAGGTAATAATATAGGGGAGTTAAATCACGGGAACAGGAGAGCATTGAATCGCACTTCCTGGTCTTATCCATTGACTTGACAAATTTGTATCGAGGAAAGACGCACGTACGTCTTTGTACTGGAACATGAAAATTGATTATTCCCGAAAAACATACGAGCAGAAGGTAAAATGACTGCTTGTAGCATCTCGAGGTATCCCTTGTCAGTTACAGCCCTTTCAAAGAAGAATAGCCCAATTAGTACCCTTGATGACAGGCCACACTACACACATTCAATCCCCATAAAGATGAGGTTTCGCTATTAGTTATTCACTATTAGACTCGAAATATTCTGTACAGGTTTTGGTGATAAAACTACCTTCCTTTTTAAAAAAAAGGAAAAAATCAAGAAAATAGAGAAAGAGATTGATACAGACAAATAAATAAATTGTTACGGTAATTAACAAGATGACAGACTAAAAATATTGATTTCCAAACGATGTACTTTCATGGCTACTATTTAATAGTACATTTCTGGATACGGTACTTAGCACACATTCCATGTTATAGGTTTCTAGGTCACATTTATCGAGGGTTATAGAGCTTTATCGTTAGTATGTTTTGTCCTTAAATGTTATCGAGACCGACTCTTTACGGAGACAAGCCAATTTCAATTTTATTTTTTAAAGTCATATTTCATGAATTGTCAAAGACAGGTGTTCCTGATGTAAAATTCATCACAGAATTTACATTTGATAATAAAATTGTGTTACGACCCATAACGTTTGCGATTGGGAAAAAGTGAGTTTCTAAAATGGTGTTCATCTTGTAACATAGTACCTTGAATATTCCTACATGAACACGAGATACACTCAAGGTACTTGAGCCATTAGAAAGAGCAAACATTTGTCTATACAATGACGTAAATATAGCAGTGTGTTCTCGGTGTAAACTTCATCTGCAAAACACTTCTTTTTATCTCATTATATATAATGGTGTGGACATCGCAACATAAAAACATGCATCTCTCACGAATAGCAACAATTAAAGATATGAGGCTTTGGCTTGTGTCACGCTGGCATTATGGTGGACAAATACAATGCGTGGGTTTTCCCGAACGTTTCATCCCACTTTCTTCATTCCATCGATTCCCCCATCATAATCCATTCGACTGGTACTAACATTGAATAAAAAACTTAAATAAATTTGAAGTTCAAACTCAAGTACAGTGCAATATGCTGCAGTGTGTGCATGAAACAATTCCAATCGTGTGTAGGATACTACTCTTGCTAAGCTCCTTCTCCGACGGCACGTGATTCCATGTTCCCTTGATAAAATCCTTTCTTTGGTTATGAGTACACTGAGAAAAAAATGCCTAGTCTAGGTAACATTACATAATTGTAACGTTGATTTTGTCTAGCCTCAGGACATAAGTCCGGAATTTTGGAGTCTACAACTCAATAATGTTAATTTTGCAGAAGCCGAAATGCGAAAATGACATTCTGCATTTGGAATTGTTTGCAAAGTCCATAGTACGGTATAAATGTCTATAGCAACGTAAACCGTAATTCAGTAATGTTTAGAAAACATTCCAGACTGGACTTAATACATGTGACGTTACATTATGAGAAACGTAATGTAAATTGCGGTAGAAAATTGAGCTAAAGTCCAGAAAATGTTTTTGACATTACAATGAGTAGAAAATATGATGGTAACACATACGCATTCTGAGAATACAATACATGTACTATGCAACAGTTTGTACAAAGAACGGATTTTCAGTCATTGCTTGTAAACGGAAATGTACATTTTAAACGTACTACAGACCTGGCATCTATAAATTCTAGTAAAGAAGTCCGTTGCATAGAAAACATAAGTAACGTAAAATCCAGAAAATGGGATGAAACACAATCAGGAAGGTATACCGATTGGTAGACGTGGTTTCGGAATAGTGCCCATACTCTCTTGTTACTTTAACATTACCATACAGACCGAAGTACAGCACTCTTGTCATTAGTGCAATAATGACTCCATGATGTCTTTGTAATTGTACCCATAATTCCAAACGTGTTGAAAAATACGATTCATTCCCTTTCTTGACACGGCGGAGATAGTCGTAGCCTTCGTTGGAAACGGTGGGGAATTGCGTTCTTTACAACTTTTTGTTTGCTTCAATAAATAAAAACCAAAGAAGGAAAAAGGGGTGTTTACATACATATGAATTCGTACGTGGATTCGTTATTACAAACGTGGAAACTACAACAGTATGTAGAACTTTTTAAATGTGAGTAAATGCCAAAACATGCTATTTTTATGTTATATTATTTGAATTTATTTTATAACCTTTAAGCATCTATGGCACAGCTCGGATTATCGGAAACGAAATGTGTCGGCCAGGTCCTATTTTCAAGGTACTTGTACCATCTCGGCATTTGCCTGGTGTGACAGGAAAAACCCTGGCAAAACCTCAATCACAATATCCAGTACCTTGAAAATAGAACCTGGCCGACATCTTTCCCTTCCACCAAGACTTCTGTGCCATCGATGCTTAAAGGGCATAAAATAAATTCAATTAATATAACACAAAAATAGCATATTTTAATATTTACTCACCTTTAAAAACTTATATTTGATGATAGAGTCTAGAGATAAGGACCGTTTAGACATAGTGCAGTTCATGACCGAAATTTTCTCCTTCATTCCGGACTTTTTTCCATGTTTGTCCAGAGGAATATCTAAGCACCCACGTTCGTAACAGTCTTGTACTGTAATTTTAGCCATGCCACATGAGCTTTTAACATGACACGTAATTGTCCCCCTTCATTACTTAATATCAGTGACCTCACTAATTTTATCGAGAATAGTAAGGAGAAAATGTACGTAAACTGACCATATAATTTAACATTCTTCGTAATGTCACAACGTCTGGATGTAATAGTGTTGCAAAAACACTAGAAAATACATATATGTTCTACGGAAATTTCTTTGTGTATAACTAGAAATCCCTGCGGCTGAGATCAAACTACTACCACTCAGCCACCACATCTGTACTATTGTATTCTTCCAAACTGTCCTGTACACAAATGAGTGACAATTGGGATGTTTGGTACACACACACAATATAATGTTTATAATTTGTAAAATGTACGATGTATCAAAGAGTGCTTGTAAAATGTCAATAAAGTGTCAATACAGATTGAAAATGTTTAGTTGGAATTCCTTATTCAACATTTCTCTTCTGCATGTCCTTAACCATATTCACATAATTCTTCATGTTTGTCCGATAGACTGTTTTCTATCTTAAACCAGCCAAACAACAAAACTTGAATTGTAGTCACTGCATGTTACAACAAAAAATGCTTTGCAGATGGAATTTCCACCAAGAAACCACTGTTTCTTTACATTATTCTACATTCAAAGTTGGTGCCCTTTGTAATTGTGCAAGTGCCATTACTGTATCTGTTTTTTTTAGATTCATCGTATTACCATTATATATAATGACGTAAAATAAAGTCATTTAGAGATGGACTTCCCTACAATAACTTTTTTTTTACATCATTCACCAAGTTTCTGCTGTAACTAATGGTACAAATCTCACATCTCCATGTAGTGTTTCTTTTGAGATTTCAGGGTATTATTTTGCAAGGTGATTACTATTTTAGAAAATACTTTTTTAATCCTAAAGGCATATATCGAAACCTATGTGTTGTAACACAATTTTGAAATCAAATATGAATTTTATGATGAATTTTAAATAAGAAATAACTAAGCTTGTTTCTTCAAATTCATGAATTATATGTTAATATAATAAAATTCAAATGATTGTGTCTCCGTAAGGAGTCGGTCGCAATAACATTTAAGAACAAAACATACTAACTTTGAACGGATGTAACTTTGAATTTATACTAAGGGCCCTCCCCAGAATCAATGTATTAAATTGCATCGAAACTTGAAACTATAGAAGAAAGGATTACTGCGCATAAAGATCGTTTTCTGCCCCTCAACCGATTCTAATGAAATTATGTATGTAATCACCAGACCATATGAGAGTTCCAGTTAGCCAAACGCTATGTAGATACCACTTCCGTTTATCATGAAAAGAGAGTCCAAAAATGAACACTTCCGGATTTAATTTTTTTTATAGTGCTGTTCAAAATAAATTGTGATATCTCGAGAATGGCGTAAGCAATCAAATCGAAATATTTTATGGCAAGTACTAATATAATGAGCATGTTACGTTACAGTGTAAACCAAAAGACCATATCATCAAGTGTAAAATAATACAAAAAATAATATTCTTATATTATATATTATAATATTCTTATATTAGGTTCAATTTTACTTATAGAAAATGCACCTTTCCCTGGAAAATCTGCGTTATTTAACTATCAGCACCGACTAGTTACAAAACGATACTTCACTTAAATAATCTCCATGTAATGTAGATGAAAATTATTTTGTAACTGATAGGGGCTGATAGTTAGAAGAAATATTTTATACTCTAAAGCTGAGTACCTCAGTCTTAATATATGGTTCAAATTCAGCTAAATAAACGCCGATATGTCTGAAAGTTCTTAAGATATCCAAACCATATTTTGTGTGACCAATACAAATATTATGAACACATTACAATAACAATTTCTAGTTGATAACTTCAGCCGTATTTGAAATATAAAATATTTGCTATTTATCTCGTTGGCTCTAAGAAAAGGAGGCAATAATAGCGAAACACATGCTTTGAAGCAACATCGAAGAAATGCAGTCGAAGAAAGAGGACTGAGGCTTCCGGGATTAACTCCATCTTCTATCTGACTTATGTGGTTTCCAATCTGAAATGCCCGAGTTCCAGAAGAAAGGACAAAAATAGCACATGACCCGGGAGCAAAATAAATCAAGGATGCCGTGGGTGATGGAGTTTGCAAATGGAAGAATTAAGCAGTGGAAGGCTCTGGATCATGCAATATTCAACACACAAATAGACAATAAAGGAGGTTACGTCCGTATCGTATGTGCTTTACAATGCTTATCGGTCTGAGCTTGTGAGAGACACGTCTACAGATGATCATATTACAAGAAAGATGTAGTCCCTTGTGAAGAAAACTAATGGTTTGCAAGAAACTGTCAATAATGAATTATGGGATAGACATCTTACGCCTCACGTATATCAATTGAAGCAGGCACCTAGCTACAGCCGAACATTTCACAGATGAAGGCGCTTACGAAGTATTCATTGACAAGCAGGAACCCCAGGTTTTTCGAGTTCAAGTTCAATCACGACACATAGCAAGGAAGAAATACTTCCAATGGATATCATACGCCAAGACCGATATTGAAGGATGGCACTGTCAATGCAGAGCAGGAGCAAGAATTATTAGTTGTTGTGCGATCAGGTGTTTGGTATCTGAGTATCTAGTTATCATAAGGGCAGTGCTCTCAAACAGCTGGATCTCGGGTGCAGGAAGAAATACTAGACCCTGATGAAATCTCTGAGCAAGTACACATGGACTGGGAAACCGATTATGACAATTAGCCTACTAATCCACTACGTTCTTCTCTTTCATTTTGTCAAAATTTATTAGCAAGGTGTTGTAAAGTACGGATATTAACATGATCTGCATAGCTATAAAATATTTATTTTATAATGTTTAATGGCCTTGTGTTTAATTCAAGAAATAGTTTCCTCATAAAGGTCCTTATAATTCGTAAAATTAAGCGTTATTATATTGCAAATATTTTCTACTTCAAACACGGCTGAAGCTATCAACTAGAAATTTTTATTGTGGTATGTTTATAATATCCGTACTTGTCACACAAAATGTGGTTTGGATATCGTAAGAACTTTAAGATATATGATGGTTTATTTAGCTGAATTTCACACATATACTTTGAAGTTTGGGATTCATCCTTAGAATATAAAATATTTCTTCTAACTATCAGCCCCTATAAGTTACAAAATAATTTCTGAATATGTTCATCTACATTACATGAGATTAATTGCGCGAAGTAGCGTCTTGTAACTAGTGGGGGCTGATGGTTAAACAACACCGAGTTTTTTTTACACCGAGTACATTTCTTATAAGTAAAATTATACGTTTATATAAAAAAATAATTTTAATCTCCAAAACTGTTGAATATATGGTTTATTGGTTTTCCCTGTAATATGTTCGTTATATCAGTACTTTCCATGCTAAATTTGGATTCGATAGCTTAGGCCCTTCTCGAGATATCACAATTTATTTTCAACAACCCTATAAAAATTAGAATCCGGAAGTACACACCATTAGAGTATAAAATGTTTCTTCTAACCATCACCCGCATCAGTTACAAAATAATTTCTGAATATGTTCATCTACACTACATGAGATTATTTGAGCGAAGCGTCGTTTTGAAACTAGTGGGGTCGGATGGTTAAATAACAGAGATTCAAGGAAAAATTTTATCTTTATAAGTAAAATGGAACGTTTACATAAGAATACTACTTTTATTTCTGAAACCGTTGAAGATATGATCTTTAGGTTTACAGTGTAACATGCTCATTATATTAGTACTTGCCATACAATATTTCGATTTCATAGCTTACACCATTCCCGAGATATCAGAATTTATTTTGAACAACACTATAAAAAATTACAATCTGGAAGTGGTCATTTTGGATGCGCTTTCCATGATAATCGGATGTGATATGCACATGGATTTTGACTTATCGGAACTATCATATGGTCTTGTGATTACATACACAATTTCATTAGAATCGGTTGAGGGACAGAAAACGGCCTTTACGTGCAGTATTCCTTTAAATTTTTCCTGCATGGTTTGGCATAGAATGGTATATTCTAGGCACCAAACCTTTGTGTTTAGATGCATTCATTTCTAGTAACTTCAAATAGCGCACAATTAGCCTTAAGATATTATTCACACCAATTCAAACAGAAATAAAGATTTTACCTTTTCCATGAAGGTTGTTAAGTTGACGTCTTCAAGTGTGGGAAGACCTTGCGGGTACTCTTTTAGAAATACTCCAGCTTGATAAAATCTTGTATAGCCTAAATAATTAATGGCTTGGGCTGATTTCAAGTAAAGATCTACTTCGGTCATGTTCATAGTTTTGTAATGCCTAAATAGTATACGAAAATAAAGATTTTATTATTTGAGTTAAGTATCTAATATATAGGCCTACATATCTTTTGTTTCGTGAAAGTACACTTTCTGTTTAATGTTACAATTAGTAATAATATATAGATACTGCCAAAATCTTAGTACTGTGTATGCATGTGTCATTTTCTATAAAACTAAAGCTTGTTTTGATATTGAAAACAACAAACGTATATTTGTACTAAACACTTACATTCCTTTCATGTTTTTCGAACTATTGGGATTTAAATTGATTCTAATGTTTTCACCACAAAGTTTAAAATTAAAGAAGCTTGTAAGCTGGAGATAATACTTGCAAATCCGTTACAACACTAATACGTATATGATTTTGATTGAAAGTGTACTTATCGTGTAACACACATATAAGTAAAAATGAGCATAGTTGAAGAAAGATTTTGCAAAGATATACTGTTAATGTTTTATGCATATCTCGGATGTTATGCTACACGCTGCTACACCTTAACTTCATATTCCAGTTCAACGCTGAACTAAATTTAAACTATGTTGTTCTTCACTAAAATTGAAATGCATTAATTATCCTAATTAATACCACCAAAATTATTTTCTGGTAAATCTTTGATCCAGTACACATACAGTAGGTGTTACAAGACACCAACTCTACAGTCCGATGTAATTGAGCTTGGAGAACGTTATCGATTGCTTATGTTCTGAAAATATCTATTCATCAGAAAACCGTGATTAAAGTGTGTTTACTATACGTTATGGAGTTGAGTCAATCTAATAATTTCATTTACTAGTTAAAATATATTCATAAATATGTAACTGGAGGAGATAGCAGCGAAGAAATAAACCAATCGCTCTATATATTTTGTCACGAGTCTATCACTTGCACCATGTATCATCTTGCTATACTCCATTTTTGACGCTTCCCTTATAAGCATATTGTATTCTAGGTGACCAAGTGTTATATTTAAACAACCAAATGTTGAAAACAATATATATTTATAAATATATCCTGTTCAATTACTTATAGGCAAATGAGAAATGTTGATCATTGAATCAAATACTGGATGCTAAAGATTCTCAAACTGAAAAGTATCCTTCGGTTACTCGACGTATATTCAACATGTAATCCACCCAACAAAGTATTTAATGTGGAAATGGCGTTCGTATTTCATTCAACAGAGCGATAAATGGTAAAGGATCTAGGCAACATCAAAAATCGTAAAGGAGGAGGAAACGCGCCAGCTTTCCCAAGACAGGCCCTTTCAACGTGAAAGTGAACACTATCGTCAAAATTGTTGTTTATGTTTTATTCTTGCTATACGCCAGAATTATAACTACTCCTTACAACATAATTGATATATTTGAACATTTGGAAATACACACTCTGGATTCTTTAATGCAACAGTTGAAGGGTTTCCTTTACACGAGAATCAATTCTGTAGTCAATTCAAGTAACGACGATCCATACATGATGAAGGGGTTACCATGTTTTCTTTCCTTCTATGATGGATTTTTTGTCAATAGAGTAGTCAATTCTGATTTTTCATGATGGCAGCAAGGAAACAATCATCAAAATTCTGTTTTATTAAATTATACTACATTTCTGATATATTCTGTTCACATAGATATTGTGTGAACAGATTATATCAAAAATGTAGTTAAATTTAGTCAAAATTATAGTATTTGCATGTTTTTGTGCTCTATTAAAAATGTAAAAGAGACTACTGTGTTTTTTGCGAAAACAATCTTCAATTATAGTATAGAGTATCTGCTACCATATACAATAAAGAAATTTAAGAAGTTTAGTGAATATATCAGTACAATGCTGCAACAAAGCAAGATAGGTACCGAAACAATAAAGGAAATACTTCAATACCTATACAAAATTTAAATAATAATTTATATACTTTCCTATGATGAAGATTTCTAAAGGCGATACAATTCCAATATTCCTCGAAAAAACAAATAAATAAAGCCCTTTCCACTGAGAGAAAAAAATCCTTCATAGAAGGAAAGAAAACATGGTAACCCCTTCATCATGTATGGATCGTCGTTACTTGCTTGCAATCTGTAAGTTCTAAAACTAAAATGTAAGGACGGTTTTACTGTAAGAGTGTACGGATGAACAATAATACGGTTTGGGCTAAAATATTAGACAAAGTTATGTTTTCAGTAAGTAAAACATAAACTAAACCTCCTCATCCTCCTGAAGACTAAACCCCGGATAACAAGTATATTCGCAGTCCAGAAAATATTAGTTGTATATTCTCAAAGTCCAAGTGGTATCGGTAGTTTCGAATTTAAATTCAATTTTATTTATGGCTTTTAGGCATGTAAGGCTCAGGTCGGGATAGAGGAGGGGAAAGTATAAGAGAAGGTGTCGGTGAGGGCATACGTTCAAGGTGTCATCCCGGCATTTATCTGCTGTTACTGAGGAAAAACCCTTTTCAGGATTGTCGGCCGCTGGGATCGAACCCAGGACCTCCCGAATGCTACGCCGACGCTCTACCACTGAAATACTTTTTTTATTTTATTACCCACAAAAGGATATACAAAAGAAAAACATCTTAACACTTTATCTTTTCAAATTAAACAAAAAGAAAACCTCCATGCCTAGCTAACTGGCACCCTTTGAATGCAACTTAAAATAACAATAACTTCCACGATTTCGGTCAGTTGAACGTTTTTGTTTAACATTTTTATGGTAGATCATGCCTGAGCTACTTACACATAACAAATCCTTTAATAATTGCCATATCACCTTTGTTTGTTCAGAATATGCATATTATGATATTGTTCAGCTAAATATTGTACATAATACGCTACATTTGTAATATAATTATGATTTAGTATAATGTCTAAAGTTGTTTACATAGTCGTCTAGAACATAATTCGTTTTTTGCTCTGGGAAACAACTTAAAATCCGGAAAGCAGATAATCTGTTCAATTGTATATCCATGAAAAAACCTCTTACAATTCGATTCATCATAATTTTATATTGATGCTTCATTTGTGCCGTCTGTACACATTCTGTTATTCTATGTATTAAAGAATCTTGTTTTTGACACTGTGTACAAACATCACTAGCCACTATATATATTTTGGAATAACCTTATGTATATGTAGCCAAATTTGATGAATAACTTGTTAGCCCAAATGGTGTAAGAGGGAATAAAGACGAATTTCTTTAAAATTGTTCCAGATATCCGACCAGTGTTCTTTACTATGTATTGGTTGCACTAAAGGTGGAGGTAAATAATTATTTTTATTTAAATATTTGTATAACTTTTTCACCGGCATTGTTCTATCTCTTTATCATTATGTGATACATATGCACTGTAAATAAAGGTATCAATCAAATATGGAACTATATCTTTCTACTCTTTAATATTGAAAGGCATTATTCTATCTATACTTGCAAATATAGCCTCTATTACTTGACATGTAAAAGATCGGGTATACACACTCAAGATTTCTATAGTCTGGTGTAATAATAATACTTTTCCTTGTGTCACTAAATCTGTCAAGTTCAAACCACCTTTTAACAATGCAAAATGGCAAGTCTGTCGATGTGTGTGAAATATATGTGATTGCCACAATAAACTACCTACCTACCCATTGCCTGACTTGAAATATAACAATTATAAATTGTGTGCGTGTCAGGAGTGTTTGAAAACACCGCATATATTTTAGGTCCCCAATTTTTCGTTGCGACAATTTTTGAGCGTTAATACTTATCGTTTGTTCAATATTATTTGCCCATCGAATGCCCAAATAGTCTAACGTGTTTATCACCTTTACGAACTTTTGATACATTGCTGTCTCAAGCGGATCCATTAGCATTGATTTATTTTTATCCTCATTAATATTGACCTGTTCTGAAAAACATTTTAATATTTCCGAAACTTTTGCCATTTCCGCGGGTGACCGGACGATCCTGATGGCACCATCAACAAGTGCTTTAATTGTAGCCTGGTTATATTGAATACAGGCTATTTGACTTTTGATCAATCTGACCAAAGGCGTTAATGCCAAGGAAAATAAATATGGCACTAAACTACTTCCTCTTTCAATTCTAAATTAGGTTAACATTCTATAATTCACCTGTGAACTAAGCGTCCGTATTTTATACAAATTATTTAATAACCTAATAAGACTTTCTGCGAAATTCATATTGTGGGAAACCTTGCATTAGATATTGGATAAGGGTTGGAAAGGCATTACTAAAATCCGTCGACCATATAGCAAAGGCTTTCACTAAGTTCAATTGGTACGTCTGTACGAATTCTCGCAGTGAGGCCAGCATGAGCTGTATCGGTTGCGTATTTGTAACTCCTCCCTAACTAACATCTTCGGGATGTGTGGTTGTATACTTAACATTATGACTTTTTCCAATATTTTATAGTCAACATTAAACAAGGAAATTAATCGAAACTTTTGTGGTGCATTTTTCTGTTGTTTTTTTTTTTTGGTATTAATATTCCATTTCCAAGGTTGTTTCATCATATTCCCTTGTAAAACAACCATTATAGATTTTAACTAAAGTAGTCACTATTAGATTACTAAATTTGATATGCCACCGGACTCAAAATACATCACCTCCTGGAAAGTTCCTACTTTCATCTGTCTTAGTGCGTGAGAAGTTTCCTCACCTGTAAAAGGTGTAAATAAAAGATCACTATCTTGCGGGCTCAAACCTCGCCACGCTGGACCACTATCTAAAATTATTTTTTATTCGGACGACCGCTGTTGATACAAAGCTTCGTATTCTTCTCGGATAACTGGGTATATTAACGGTCCTATAACTTCGTTTCCTCCTTGATCAGTATATTTATTACATATCTTCGTTTGTGCTCTTTTACGTTCGTTAATTATATGTGACACTAGAGGTTCTTCTTGTATTCCAAGATGCTTAAACTTGGATCTCACCAAACAACTTTGCGTTTTTGGAATATGAATTTTCCGCAACAAATTTTGATATTTGTTTCACCTGGGTGATGTAATTAGAATCTTGTTGAACTAACTTGCTATAATATGCCAATTTATCATACGCCAACTGTTGTTGCTCTCTATTTACCTGACTTAATTGCTTACAAAAATCTTTGTTTCGTACATGAGTATTTTTACTTTTACCACCCTTTTTGTACGTTTGTAATATATTCTGGTTTTGTAAGATAATAATGACATATATTCTTTACCAATACTTCATATTCCGGGTCGTCTAAAATTGTTTCATTACATTTCCAAGTGAATGTCTCACTAAGTGCATTTGAATAGTATTTTGAAATTTCGCGACAGTCATTACGTTATCCGAGAAAATCAGCCATTCTAAATTTTCTGTCTAAAATGATCGGATACATAAATCACGTATATGAGTAAATTTCCTTGGGGGTAGAAAAATATATTCCTGGTTGATTTCCTCGACATTCTTTCCACACGTTTAATAGCTTGAAATCTGTAAATATGTGTTGTAAACCCTGACCCATATTTCTACCTGACCTACTGCCTTTCTTATTTCTAGTAGGATTCATGTCTCCTAACATATAAAATGGAAATTATGGTATTTTTGTAGCTCAGGACCTACCGCATTATGGAAAAAACCTGCCACGTTCATTAGCAAAATGGGAAGAACGTCTTACATAGCATTCGGTTATCACTATATTTTGAATTTGAACTGATATTAATCGCCCGCTTTCATGTAAAAATAGATTTGAAAAAGTTAAATCTTGTCTCACTAATAAAGCCTATCTAGTTGCTGTTTGTATGTTATAATTATTAATCGTTTGATAATTGACCGTAGTTTCCTAAATCGCGGCGATTTGTATCGCCGATGTCTCTAACACACACCTAACGTTATCTAATTTCTATTTATATTCCGCTTTGGCAATATTCATACTGCATATCGTACGTGTGTTCGGTCCATTGGATATTAAAACACTACTCAAAAGTAGTCCATAAAGCAATATTGTTTGCACACACATGCTGACACTATATTAGTTATCTTCCTAAACAAAATAGAAAAAGATATTGCATTAACGCGCGTGGATGACACGGCCTCGGTTCATATTCCGATCAAAAAAGCTCTCAGAAAACACATATTGACGTGATATTGAAGAAAGGAACTATGCAACAAATGCACACTTTCTTTTCATCTATCTATGTTATCGGTTCTTAGCAATACAAACTGACCAACTACAGTCTGTAGCTCAACGACAAGCCGTTTCTGTTCCTGATAGCTTACGTCATAAGATGGCGGCGGTTGATTTAAGCGCACGAGTGGAAATGTTTGGAAACAAGGGTTGATATCTCTTGATAAATAGAACACAGAAAGAAATGAAAGTGTTTTCCAAAATCTGGTTTAGCAGAATATCTTTTGCTCCAATAAAAAATTCTGAAATTGCTAAAATGTCCATTATAGCATATTTTATTTTGTTTTTTAAACCCTCAATCTGGTTTGTTTCCCTTCAACTAACAAGTTAGTTTTGTCTTCCACGACACTGAAAGTGAAATTATTAATACTAGGTGTATATATTAATAAATATTTATATAAAGCCTATAATTACTCAAGGTAGGCCTCGGTCATTAAGAAAGGTCAAGAACTCAGTTGCTGTTTTCTTACTTATTACTGTGCCTACTGAACGACCATTTCGATTTCTTGTCCTCCAAAACAAACAGTTTGTCTGTGTTCGCAAGAGACAGAAGAGTTTGTCTCCTCATCTAAATTGAAGGATGGTACTAGATTTTGCCTTTATGCTATATGCAAAAGCAGCTTAAATTATGCTAGATTTCGCATAATTGTGCTAGGAGTGGCAACGCTGATTAAACAACATAACATATAACAGCCAAGTTATAAGAACAACTAAAACTAAAATATAAATAATAGGTTGATAATTCAATTCAAGATTTAGATTGATGAAGGGCAAACATTTGGGGTTAGAACTAACATAATGAAAATGTTTTTGGATAGCTCTATAAAAGCGAAAAACAGATTTCGTGCCCCGATGAACGCTTAGTAATACATACAGTATGATGGGAAAACAACTTAAAACCGTGCAGGTCGTCCCATAGTCCTGGTGTGAGGGCTCATATGGCATGGCATGGAGTCAACGAAAGTAGGCCGGATATTTAACTCTCAATGTAACTACAGAGCTCTATAACTTCAATTATAGAGCACTAGTTCGGAACTGTTGTTAGACAGAAGCCAAAGCTTAAAAGATTCGTTCAATATCCTGGGCGTGCTATGCACAACAAGTTGGCTTTTCTTTGTCCAGAAGTCTCAAACTAATCCCATGTTACTATAAGTGTATGATATGGCATATTTTCTTGTTGGAACAACCAACAATCAAAATGGAACATAACTGTCACAAAAAGGTGTAGAAGCTTCGCAAGAACAGAACCATATGGAGAATCGGCTAGAACCAGCTCTACCCGGACAGCATATTCTCAACACACTGAGAGCGTCTGAGAGCAACCACCGTATTGTCAAGGGGCGTAAGGCTTAATTGTGATGTCTATGTTAATTTAGTAATTAATATATTCTTGATTTATGTATATATAGCATAGCACGAAGCAAGTCATTTATTTCTTAAGTAAAATTACTCTCATTTCGTTTAAAAGTTAAAGAGAGCAGAAATTCAACAAAAGTAATACGTTGTATAGTAAATTAGTATATTTCTACCAGCCGGACATCTTCCGAACTTTGGAACCTATAGATAGCAGTTGAAATATCAACTTGGACAAGCAAAGAAGCAAAGGGCAATTGACGCCCGCCTGCATCCTAATTAGTGGAAAATAAGAGCTGCTTCTCTCCGATTCGCAAAAGCATTGGTGTTTGTGGTTGGTCAGAATCAAACTCACATCAGTTAACATTATTATGTGAAATTGTACAAAAAGATTGGACATTTGACACCTTTGCGCTTGCTTGGGGTCCAGCCACCGAACTGTCAACATCTAGTCGAGGTGACCGAAACTCAGTTCTGAAGTATCGTCATTCTGCCAAGCGGCGATCAGAACAGCAAATATAATTGATAACGATTTAACACACAAAATTACATTTTAATTTCTCTATCTTCTAACAACTAGTATTGCTGCATCTTGGGTGAGTTGAATTCTGTTTCTCTTAGTAATATGACTCTAGTATTAATGTTTGACGTTTTGAAGTGCCATGTTCAAAGTAATGAGTTATAACGTTAGTAGACCTGTTTTCGTGCTCCTTTGGTAAAATATCCTATTACTTACCAAAAATAGCCATACACAGTCAATACTATGTTCCCCTTATCCAAACACACATTACCAACTAAAGCATCAGACGAATGTCGAGATAGTACCTGTAATTAAGGCTCAGAACACCTGCACCTTAGAAGTGCTACGTCCAGGTAAGAAGTTATCTATTTATGTGTTATATGCTATAAAACGGCTGCAGTGGATGCTGCGTGCGTCTGAGATCGAGACATTTTGGTGACCAGTATCCTTTTGGTTATGCCTTAGGCGCAACGTCATCCATCGTGAACGACATGGTGGAGGCTTTTAAGACCGAAGGCGTTTCTCTGGAACCAATGTAATCGGAGTCGATACCGGCCTTGAAAATTCAGAACATCTAGGTGCACAAAATTCGTTTGCAAAATTTCGTTAAATTTGGCCCAGTAGTTTTCATGCAATTTGAGAGTAAACTTAGTAATTTATTTCCAAACTTTTTCGATTAAACTAGCGTCAGATATTATAATAGGGACTCAGAATACTTTTTTTTTTGGGGGGGGGATTTTGTTCCTGTGATAGAACATAGTATGGCGAATATGGAAAACATCGTTCCGAGTTGCGCTCAATTGATTGCCACATCCGAATACATTTTCCGCCAGATATTGGACACAAAATATTTCCACCACCCAGTGAGGATGAGCTTACATGAGCGCTCTTAGATATCTATAGCACGTTTGATGACAACCTATCTATTTTTCGCTTTATCAATAACCTCAAATCAAGGGCACGGCGGATATAAATATGGGCTCATGAAATATACGGCAATAGTTGAACCATGGAAATGAGAGTAAAAGGTGCGCTCACAGGTATCATAATCTATCCTGAAACAGTACAGATACCTATCTTTCAGGAGATAAATTCGCATCCTAGGGAAGACACCCAGAATAGCAGGGACTCCTCGCCGCAACAACGCAAGTTCAAGACGCCTAAAAATGGGCAGTGAGTAAAAATAGCGGATTTGACGTTTCCCAATTTTGACATTTTTTTACATATATTTGATTTTACATGCATAATTTCACAGGTTTCTTAATTATTAATGCAGAACAGAATAGTGTCGCGCAGAAGTAATTTTCATTTACACAGTATTGTCGAGACAAAACGTAAAGAATGTAAAGTCTAAAATTATAGTTTCGTAAAGTGTAATGTTGTTTCTTTTACAATAAGTAAAGGCCATATATTCCCTTCATCACCATTCCGATCACGTATACATTGGGAAATTGAAGTTGTTATTATTTTTCAGTACTGTTCGAGCCAGCCATTCAGAGTAAAAGTAGTGTGTTTCCCAAGTAAAAAATAACCCTTGAATATAATAATTGTACTCTTGGTCCATAAGTTCGAACAAATTGGATAAAATTGGTCCAAAAATTGATCCTTTATTACATTTTGTTTTTAAATTTAGCTTGCAATCCATTTCTTAAACGTTAGGCCCAATTCATACTGTAAAATAATAGCAGCTTTTTGCAGTGCGAAAAATAGACATTTTAAGATTTAAATTCAAGTATTTCAAAGTTTCTTTCTCCTTCGCAACACGAAATATGAGTAAGCGTACAATAAACTAAAGAATTTGATTTCACGTTTGCGACCCAGAGTTACGTTAAGCATTAAAAGTAGGGCTGCATGAAGCAATTCTCCGAGGCTTATTTGTGCAAGGACGAATCTGCAAATTAAGAACATTCTCGTTTTTTATTTTAATTTCCTCATTTATTTTGTTTAAAATTATAAAACTTCATGGTGAACAGATAGAAATGATATTTAAAAAAATCAGTTTTCGAGTGTTTTCCCGGCAAATTAACAAGGCAACATTTATTCCAAATTTAAAGTTGGCACAAGTCGGCATGTTTTTTTAACACACAAATTTGGTTTTAATCAAACGTTCATAGGAAAAAATCGATTAGGCAAAGTTAGAATCGTTTCAAAGCAGAATTTTAGGCATTTTATCACAATGTAGACTATTATCAATTTTAACGTTCAGTGTTCCATCATCATGTTTTGTAACGGTTTAGATTGTTATGTCAGCTTCGTTATGAATCCTTAAATACTACATTTCTGAGGCTGTATATCGACATACAAACGAAGGTCACGTGACAGTTTACAGACAGATACATTGGCTATGGATTATTTTTAATTGTCAAATGATTCAAATAATTCCAAAGTGGTTCGGATTCCTCTCAGGAAAAATTCATACAGTCAATTTAGAGACACTCTGTATAACCTTAATCAGTTTAGGCAAAATGTTATGAATTTTGGTGTACATAGTTGGAAAGAAACAAGTATTTTGGTAAGTAAATATGGTTGCTCAAGAAAGTTATCACTGCTTAGCGGGATACAGGGATTTGTAGTAAACCGAAACTACTCACTAGACGAAAGTATATCTTCAAAGTATTTTGTACGAACAGTCAATAGTTTCAAAATTTTAAAGTAGTCATTTTCTTGCTATCATTGGTTTTCTTATCCTGACTTTTGGCCGACGGTTGCTAAACCTTCCAAGAAAATTTTCACCAGTAATTTTTCTCATTTTCGAAGGTAAAATCATAAGATATTAACAATCCCGAAATTGTGTTCAGGTAAGATTTCGCTAGAAGCATTTATTTTTAAATCATGTGGTCCCTTCTTTTCTTTCTGTAAAGTTGATTATGCATGGATAATCAAATATGTTCCCGATTTACATGTTCGGAGGTATAGTCGAAAGTAATTCGCTATATGATCCATTCACCTTTAGCAGAGACAGGGCATAAACATAGTATACGACGAGTATGAGTATCGACAAGTTAAAGTACGACGAAAATACAGTCAGTTTCCGAGATCTAGACTTAGAACACTTAGGTATGGAAATTGTATTTGGTAGATACAATCAGAAATTTTAGGTTAGGTAAATGGCATGCAGAAGCGTGTTTATGAACAAGTAGGTTCAGTTTACAAATTTAGGGGAGACACTCCACTTTTGGCATTTTTGTTTATTATATCAGCTTTAGTGCGCACTAGTTAATAAGTTAGGTAAAGACATGTGTCATAATTTTAGTAGGTAGGGATGCCCAAAATCCATAAATAACATGATTAGGTCGGCAAATAAATAAATAAATGGCGAAATAATTGATAACTTTACAATATATTGCAGAAATGATGATAATGATTATAATATATTAAGTAGAACAGAAATTCAACAAAAGTAATACGTTGTGTAGTATATTAGTATATTCAATCGGCCAGACGTCTTCCGAACTTTGGCTACCGTAATCAGCAGCTCAAGGATCAACTAGGACAAGCAAAAAAGCAAAGGGCAATTGACGCCCGCCTGCTTCCTAACTAGTGGGAAATAAGAGGTGCTTCTCTCCGAATCACAAAAGCATTGGTGTTTTTGATTGGTCAGAATCAAACTCTCATAAGTTAACATTGTGATGTGAAATTGTATAAAAAGATTGGACATTTGACACCTTCGGTGGTCAACCACCGAACTGTGAACATCTAGTCGAAGTGAACGGTACTCAGTTCCGAAATATCGTCATTCTGCCAAGCGGCGATCAGAACAGCAAATATAATTCATCGTGATTTAACACACA
Organism: Lepisma saccharinum; assembly: GCA_022664845.1. Classification (NCBI taxonomy): domain Eukaryota; kingdom Metazoa; phylum Arthropoda; class Insecta; order Zygentoma; family Lepismatidae; genus Lepisma; species Lepisma saccharinum. Next base: position 95,345 of record JAGDQP010000757.1, read on the forward strand.
AAATTACACTTTAATTTCTCTATATTCTAACAACTAGTATTGCTGCATCTCGGGTGAGTTGAATTCTGTTTATCTTAGCAATATGACTCTAGTATTAATGTTTGATTTATTGAAGCGCTATGATCAGAGTAATGAGTTATAACGTTAGTAGACCTGCTTTCGTGCTCCTTATGTAAAATATCCTATTACTTATCATAAATAGCAATACACAGTCAATATTATGTATCCTTTACCCTAATACGCGTTACCAACTAAAGCACCAGGCAAATGCCGAGATAGTCTCTGCAATTAATGATCAGAACACCTGCACCTTAGACAGTGCTACGCCCAGGTAACAAGTTATCTAAATATGTGTTATTTGATACAAAACGGCTACAATGGATGCGGCTTTCGTCTGACATCTAGACTTTTGGTGACCAGTATCCTGTGTGCGCAACAACATCCACCGTGGACGACAGTATAGATACGCGCTTATCATAAAGGATACACGAATGCTTGATGATTATGCAATCCTCGGAACCCGCGTTTGTTCAAAATACCTAAATCACAATAGCTGTTGACACAATAGAAACTTTTAAAGTCATTTCCACCTCTGTTATTCTGTGCCAATTTCACCCATACTCATCATATTTTCATTTCCGAAGTTCACACCACACATCCAATCTGATTTGAAATCGTCAGATCATCAGTTCATATATGATGACATCATGTTATTCTCTATGTCTACAATAGTGCATATGTCAGCTTCATATGTCAGAGACTCTGGGAATTACATGAAGAGGGATACACAGTGTATTTAGACCATATTTTAAGTTCTTGTACAACATGGCATAGGGTAAAACTGCAAGGAAAACTGAAAAAATTTGTAAATGGAATGAAGAGAACTGGAGCAAACATATAATTGGAGGAGACGAAGTATACAACTTAGAATATTGTGAAATATTTTCAATTATTAATGGAAGCGTAAGGAAACATCCTGGTTGGAATATCAATAACGAAAGAGGTGTTTAGGGCAATGAGATATTTTCATTTTAGATTAAAGAACCGAAGGCGCAAGAAAGATAGTTATCGAATGTTTTATATTTATAATTAGGATTTCTAGAGTTGAAACTGGACTCAAAAATAAAGTAATGAAGAAGATTGAAAATTCAGATGGTAGTGCTGAAGTAGGATCATATACATTTGTAAAGAACCAAAGTTAACTAATATGGTAGAACAGGAAATAATTTGTGAAGGAACGACAGTTCTAAGGATAATAAAGAAGAAGTGATTTGTTTAAGTAGAACTGTTATAGTCAAGTACGATATCAAAAATATGATTGAAATAAAAAGGGAGAAATAATGAAGAACACAGAGAGAATCAAGCAAGGGATGTAAGAAAGGGCTATACAGGGGATGCAGAAAATTGATCAATTAGACACGAAAAAGAAAAGCCCAGAAGAGGCTAAGCAAATATGTATGCAATTTCCAGGGAATCAATGGCCGCTTAATTTTTACTATATGAGCCAAATTATTTAGTTTAATTTGTTTGCTAATCTATACCTATAAATTATACCTCAATTATTCTCAATGTAGTACTTACTGTTGAAAGAATTGGATAGCCTTTGATTTGAGAACTTTGTTGACACTGCAGATGGTGATAGCGGGGAATGGAATCTCGTATAACAAGAAATACGAATCTTCTACAACAGTGACTGTCGGGCTTGTTACGAACTCCATGCACACAGAATGTGTTCCAAATATCGCTCCTGCGATTCCTAATGCACACACTGCTAGCCAAAACAGTCTAGAACAATGAATATAGTATAAATAAATGTTCATGTATTAGCTTACCAGGAAAAGGAGCTGATAGATATATGACACATAGAACACAATATGAATACAGATGAATACTTACTTTTCAATGAAAGCTTTGAAACATAGAAGCATTAATATCAATTCATCCCATATACCAAGAAATGTACACGGTTAATATTTTTCTAAATAGCATTTAAGTAAGGAAACATTGCTCCTTCTTTTTTTAATTTATGACTTTTACTTTCATGTTTATTGATCGTAAAAGTAATTTAAAATCCAGCCCCTTAGATCAGCTTTTGTTTTGATACAAAAAATTACCAAATTAACTTCAATACTGAAATCAACATGTACATGTAACTAGAGCACAGCACTACATGTAACTACACAGCACTACACAGAACTACAGCACTACATGTAACTAGATTTTTCGTAAGTAAAGTCGTAGTTTACAAACTGTGTTTTCCAATCTTAATAACCCAATGACCAAAAGGATTTTGTAAATCGGTGGCGAATCTTAGCATAAAAGTGAGCAAAATAACTGTCATATATGAAATTTAATTTCTTGATGGGAAATATTGATCGGCGTAATTAGTTACTTGTGTTCTGTTGAGGTTTTGGAAAATCGGTAATTAGTACACACGTACAGCCTATTCCAAAAAAAAAGTTCATCGCACCGATTAGGCTGTTTTGAGCTGAAAATTCTTTAAGTTCAACTTCGGGTATCTTCGGAAACAGTAAATCCAACATGCCAGACCTGAAAGGTAGGGTGAACCTTAACAATTGCGATAAATTTATGCAAATGTGTTTTTCTTCTTTGAAGTGCAATAAGACATGTTGAAATGTTACGAAGTGTTGATATCAAAAAGTAACATTCATTGATATACGTAATGACACAGTATTTCGAAACCATCCTTACATCTGAGCACGTGAATGTTTTGCCACCTACGTTTCCATACGTAAGAGAACATTTGCAATGCAAGTAAAGACAGTACATTTTTTTAGGTCCGCCATTTTGGATCCAAGATGGCGTCTTTGGATACATCATGTAATCTATACAATATATTTGGATATTGTAGATGACATACAATAGTATTTTAGAAACATACAAGTTATAATGTACTTTGTTACCAAATTTGATAGGTCTAGCTGCAGCCGTTTAGGCTGTGTATTCTATACAACAATGGGTTCAGTGGCCATTTTGGATCCAAGATGGCCAAATTTCGTATCTCTAGCTCAAACGATATGGAAAATACATTTCTTGCTTCCGCCATTTTGGATCCAATATGGCGTATTTTGAATTCATTAGGTAACATTTTCGTAATCAAGCGGTGGTGTTGTACCTTTATGCCAAATTTGATTTTAATAGCCCCAGCCGTTTAGGCTGTGTATTCTATACAACAATGGGTTCGGCGGCCATTTTGGATCCAAGATGGCGACTTTTTCAACATTTCGTAATATTTGTTTGAACTACTAGTAACAATACACCTTTATGCCAAATTTCGTATCTTTAGCTCAAACGATATGGTAAATACATTTCTTGTTTCCGCCATCTTGGATCCAAGATGGCATCTTTGCATTCATTAGGTAACATTTTCGTAATCAAACAGTAATGTTGTACCTTTATGCCAAATTTGATTTCAATAGCCGAAGCGGTTTAGGCTGTGTATTCTATAAAACAATGGGTTCGCCAGCCATTTTGGATTCCAGATAGCGATTTTGCTTCGAAATCTACCTAAAAACGAAAATCTGAACCTATTGGTGTTATTGCAAACGTTCTTTTACATACCTGTACTACTAAGTACAAAACCAAACCTTAACTAAACCTGAACGTACTGATCATCTGTACGTTCTAGTACAGCATGAACACATTTGATACAGAAACCTCTCTGCTCTAGCTGAACGACATCTTGGACGACAAACAGGATATGGGGGTTGGAGAACGAAAAGTCCACAGCAAGCTTGTAGCGGCGGAGTTGGTCTCTTTATGCCAAACTACATGTTGAGAGGTGAATAGGAGGAATGTTTCAGAACACTGCGCAAACTTCTATACAAAAGGCACTCTACCACTACCAGTCACAGTTCAGGAAAGGGATACCAGATAGTAAACCCTCAATAAGACTCCAGAAACCTTACCTGAATTTGGTTGAGTTCACCGCATCACCAGCTAATTAAGGGGCAAATCAAGGATTTTGTTAGGGGCCGTAGGTCTGAGGAATAGACAACGGACCTTTCTATATTTCCCCTGTCTATATAGTACATTTTAAGCATAAATTTATCATATTCGTTCTTCATATTGCTAAGTTTAATAACGTAATACGAATATAAAACCTGTATCTCCCAATTTAATACTTGTAGAAAAAATAGATTTGTCCGGAAAGAAGTCAAACTTTGTCTGTGATAAATTGTTGAAATAATGTTATAAAATATATTCTTCCTTGAGTAAAATATATTCTTCCTCGCACCATCAGTGCTCCGTATCTTGATTCACCACTGTAGCAATTTCAAATGAAACATTCCAGTTATTCTGTAGCGTGCGAAAGTAAACATCAAGAAGATCACTAACCACTACAAACAATTAGTACTAAAGTTAGAACAAGAGTTGAAATTCACCATAAAATAGTGAAAAGCCCGCTTCGGCTTGGAGGCCACGAGGAAAGTTACCCAATACACCATGACTCTTCTGTTTGCTACCTGAAGAGGAAGCAAGAAGCAACCAAAAAGACTCCAAAGACAAAACGACTATTCCCAAAAGGTTAAAGAACTCTCCAGAAGAGCAAACAAACACAGTCACTCGGACGTTCCAGAAGGGACAAGCAGACACCACTACCTAGGCGTTTCAGAAAAATTCATAGTATACTTGTTGGAAATTTTAGAAATCATAGAAAGTAGAAATGAAACAAAAAACCACCTGTTCTTTCCAGGTCCAAAAAATATTTTAAAATCCTAAATCTGTCTTTCACCGAAACAACACCTTTTAATGAATGGAAACTGTTTACCCCAACATCTACAAGTTGCAAAGGAAAAGAAGCACGCCAAAAACCAAGAAAATATAAATAATAAATCCCTCATATATAATTGATAGAGAAGCATTTCACTATACACGAGACAGAAGACTTAGAAAAGGGATTTTCACTCTGCCCCACACGTAAACCAAATACTTTGGCTCTCATAAATTCTGCGAAATATTTCAGGCAGAATCTGGACACTGGATAGACATTACAAAAGGGCACAATGTAAGATAAAAACAAATTTAGCGAAATACAAAATGACATGAAACCAGAATATACTAGTCAGCTAGAAAGGAAGATAATAGAACTACAAAAACGAAAGACATAACCAAACCTGATCTCACAACTTTGACATACAATAAACAAACATAAATCAAGAATCAAACCCACATGCAAATCATGGGACGACTCATCCTAGAATAACTAGACCATGAGAAAGAAGTGTTGCTCCAACTGATAGAGAGGATCTCGTTCAAAGAAGTGGACCAAAATGACGGGGAAATATTGAAACTGATAGAAAAGAAAGAAAATCTGTTTTCAGAACCACCTTATAGACGCATGGGCACTTAAGATGTTTCTATATATTTTTAAAAAATCGTAGAAAGTACAAGGGTTATAGAACTAATTTCAAATGACTATGAAAATTTTAATGCATAATAATTAAATTAGTTTTGGCAGCAATAGTTTCCTTCAAAAGAAAGGCACGGCTACTGGAGCATGTGTTTCCGTGCTAATACATATGTACAGGCAGAACCAGCATTGACAGATAAAGGTCCTCCAGATTTGTATGGGAAATTTAGATTACTTCTTAAAATAATTATAAGCAGTATAAAGAAACTAAAAGAAATACGAAGATCGTTTTGTGCTAGGAGATAGAGAAAGGGAATGTTTAAGTCAGTATTCAAAGAACTTTTGGAACTTGTCGGCTAAAAGGAAAATGAGATAAAAATGTGAAAACAGCTTATATTTAGTATAATACTACCCAAATTACGAGTACAAACTGAACAAAAAATTCAGAATTTCTGGGAGGAAATAAGAACAGAATGTATTACAAAGACTAATTGGCTCAGGTAGGGATGCAACAGGACCGACCGCTAATTGCATATAAGAGACCACAGAACTTGAAACATTACATCGCACAAGCAGCTTTTACACAAACAATTGACAATGTTCAACATTTAATCAAGAAATAATATAACATATTTAAACGTATGATAAAAATGTGAGCAAACGAGAGAGAACTGGCACTGACAAACAGAAAATCGGTCGTTTTAAGGGTCAAAACCTATAAGCATACCCAAAAGATAAAAGACAAGGGAGAAAAAGAGAAGATGTAAATCTCTAAGGTTATCAATTGACAGGCTGAATACCATCAAAAAAACCGTGAGAGCAATAGGGAACATCAATGACAAAAATGGAAGTGGTGAAGACACAATGAATGTACCCAAGATCAAGGAACAGAAAGCTAGGACAAAATCGAGAGGGTAACAGCAAAGGCAAAACGTTCCAAACAAAGCTAATTAATTAAAAAAGAAAATAAGTTCTAAAAACAATCAGTGAAACATATTGATCTGAATCTAGAGTCTAAAGCGATGAACTAGGGTACGAATGAACTCTTACAGTTATCGACTAAACAGAGTACATAGGAACCTATTTAGCGGAAGATATACACATCCATGCATAAACAAATTAAAGTTTAATTTTATATAGAAACCGAAACTTAACGGGAGTTGTATACATAATGTACACAAAGTGTACATATAATGCACACATAGGGTGCACTGGAGTAGTGAACACTAGAAATTTGGATGGAGTCAATTTAGGAACCACTGAGCTAACTACTTGGCCAAGTGTCCTTTGTAGCACAAACTTTGGTATTTATCTGTTTTTGTGTTCACAAATACACTGATAGACCGTAGTGTAAAACAAATGGAAAAACATTGGTGCAATTGTGAACATAGTTGTATTTGAAAACCAATAGGGTGGCCTAGTGAAAATGACACAGAAAAGATTGAAAAAGAACTTCTAGGCCAACATGTGGCAAAAGACACAGTTATCTACAAGCAAGTAGATTGAAATACACTATTTCTGTTGAAAAATGGCAACTTTACCATCAAAACAAAACAACATTTTTCCTTGCTTACGTATAGTTGCAGGTTCCTGCAGAAGAGCTATAATATCATCAAAGGGAATGTCACATGGTTTACCGGTAAACTCGAATTCTACTACACCTGCATTATTAGTGCAAGAAAGTTCATCACAAATGCTTCACCATCATCAGGATCAAATAATTTAACGCAACACACATTTGCAATGAGTTGTATTTCTGCTGCCACTTTTAAAGCCCACAAGAACATAAACCCCAATTTTGGTATTGTCTTTTGTGGGTGTAACTTAATAAACTTCCTTGAAACATAGCTTCAATTGAGTCATCTGAATCGCTGTTTTCTCCGAATGGGTCTGGATCATCAATTAGGCATGAATAAAAATGGTTTTAACATAAATAGGATCCCTTATGCCTTACTCACAGATGTGGCCTAAAACCCTATACAGTAGGATTTAGTATAATCATATCTGGCAATTTCTAACTGGTGTTCACAGTTACTCAAACATGGTGTTCACAAATATCCAGTGCGATATATTAGTGAGTACTTGTGAACACTGTCCAAAGCAAACATATTATATCGAAGAATATTCTATCCTTCGGAAGTGCTATATATGAAGCCACTAGTGACCTTAGAATGGGTGTAATTGATTGGCAGCTTGTTGGGAAGTTTAGTTCATGCCAACTAATCACCTTTTCAAACATACTCAATATGGTGTTCACATTTTTTCGCAAGGTTTTACGAGACCGGTAAGCAGACGAAGACATTCCAATGGAGAGCTGTGAAAAATTGAACACAAGTTTGGCATAACATCTACTCTTTTGCCCCAGATACAAACTTCACTTGCACTCCATTCCATGTTTCTTCCGATTGGTGTTCACAAATACACCTGTTCACAATTATTCCATTCCACCCTACAGCTCCCACAAATATGAAATATAAAAATGTCCTAGATGATGAGCAAGTATAACAAACTACCAGCCACAGAGAAAACGTGTACAGACATATGAGATACTTACAGTGCAGGTTAACCCACTGCAGTCGTCAGTGAGATAACAGATGTAAGAGGGGACATTCTAAACCTGAAGAATCTGTTAGCTAGTGTGAATTTAAGTCCGTTCTTCAAACCTCACCCAACACTCTGACATATAGAGATAATGTTACTATCTCTAATGAATAGAACCAGACACTACAGAGGGACAGAATAGAACTTGCAAGGTACTATCACTGAATACCAGATCTGTATTTCCAGAAATCCAGTATTTGTAGCGGCCATATTGGAAGATGGTGACCATAAATATATCGAATAAAATCTGGAATTGCCGTATATCTAGACTTGTTCAGAAAATTTTACTCTTTCATCATGACACCTTTCATGCTTATATCAAACATTTTACGATATGTTGTTATGCCGCTCCACTAACTACCGTATTCATCCGTCATAACTTACGCTGTAACGTTATTTTCATGTTGACAGCAGCATTAATGTACGCATATGCAAGGTTTGATTCAATGACTACGTTATGTAGAGGTTAATTAGCTGATACAACTTTAAATGAAATGTTGAACAGACATACATTGAACGGCATTATTAACGTATGTACTACTGCAGTGTGGAGTATGGTTACATGTTTTTCCGAGTGCTTATTAAAAAAAGTGTAACTTTTTCTGTGTACATTTTCTTTTAAATACTTTCTAATGAATGTTCACCTATAAATTAATAATATGTGTTTACAATAAGTATTCAGTGTGAACAAAATAGTACGCAGTAGAACAAGGCAACATATTATACTTCGGGATTGTTCCCGAATACTAACTTCAACTCGAATTCTACCAATCACTATATGTTTATGGTACCGATACATATTTTTCTATTTATTGTTCTACTAATATACACAGTACTTTATCTAGACGTGAAACTGTAGATAATTATAATTGCCTTTAACAAAATTAATTCCAAAATATAAACAAGAATATGATAGATAAAGACACTGGGGTTTACCAGTGATCGGCTTATCCGCATAGGAGGAATTAACCTATATTTGTAGGTTGTGGTTTATGTTTTGTTAAGTAGTAGGATTTGTAGTCATACTTATACGTATATCAAACACCGGGAAGATTAAATCACTGTTGTTTAAAATTTCCAAAGTTGAAATGGGCACAACTTCAATTTTTTTCTGTACATCAGGCCTTTGTACGTAGGGATACAATTGATATTAAAGAGTGAAAAATATGTGACTGGACCGGGGATCGAACCCGGAACCCTTGGAACGATAACCCTAAGGTCCGGATTCTATCCCCCGTGCAGTCACATACTTTTCACTCTTTAATATCATCTTTAATGTTTAGTTTAAAACGAACTCTGTCTTCTTTTATATTGTCCTATGTTTACTTCAATAAAGTGTAGATTATATGTAAGGTGGATTGAATAAGAAAAATAAATATACTGTATTAAAAGGAAGAGATATTAATTCTTAGTATATTGAATTCTTCAAACGTGTGAGTTAATAAAGTGTTTGCTATCCAAATAACGGAATGTTCACCTACCTATGACAAGGTTTAACTTCTTTCCCCACAACATAACAAAAACCATGTAAAGTTGTTCTCTCCAAGTATTCCTTCACAAGACGCATGAAGTTCCTCTTGGTTGAGGACTTAGGAATGTTTTCAATAGAAGATTTTCGTCCACTTTCCAACTCAAGAACTCGGTTTTCCAAAGCATACTCTATAGGAAATAGAGATATGTATTGTTGATCAATTTAAAACAACTCAAATGCTGTATGAAAGGTCATCTACGTGCTAGACTTATTCGTTATCTACAGGTCTCTTCGAAGCCAAGTGATATCAAACCTTTACTATAATCGAGATAGTCCTGAAACTCCTATTAGCACTTCGGGTAAAGTTAAAAAAAAAGGATACATTTCTATGTTTTGAAAATGATGGACAATCCTTCAACTGAATAAATTTCAATGTACCATTCCAATAAACTTATTTTAACCAAAAAAGCATGCTAAATAGTTGACTTGTAAAATAACAGCTCATGACATGTTTTAAGAATACTACAAAATTTTTGTTAGGTAATAACTAAAAGAAAGTCAATATGAGAACATCTTTAGTATTGTCATAATAAAGATTATCATCATACATTTTTACTCAAAATATTTTATCGGCGCTTCAAAGGCCAGAGGTTGTATGCTACACTTTCTAAATGTTACAGTATAATGGACTTTCATATTTATAGAACTTTTGAAGACAACAGTGATGACTGTTTCCGAGAATCGGCTTGTGACACCTGGCAATCAACCCCGACCCGAAGAAGAAGCAGAAGTGTAAAAAAAAAAAAAAAAAAAAGACTCCGCTCTTTCTTTTCTCAGAGGCTTTGTAAGCAAGTCGGAGCCTCCAGTGTGATGTGGCAAGAGAGAAGGTTTCAGCTTTGACCCTCCTCACTCTATCTCATTTAGGTTCACAAATACATTGCGAGAAAGCTACAAAAAGTAATGTTTTTAAGAAAAAAGAACGTGCTCAAGAAGAAACAGGGATCACTAATAGCAAAATACAAGTAAAGTCAATTACCTTCATAATTTAAACCTTTTATGTCCCATTGCGCAAAGCCTAAGAAATAAAATTTTGAGTTTATCGAAGTCCTATTACAAGATGACTTAAGGAATGTTCACGTTCTTTGCAATTTGCGAATATTGAATGAGTGTAAATGTTATTAAAATGGTATGTTTTAACAATTTTAACATTGTAAAAAACATTTCTAGAAAATTTAAACAGTGCCTTGGCATAGATGTTTCTGTTAACTGCGCTCCGGATGTATGTACTATTGCATTGAAATGTATATAGAGGTAGCTTCTGTAAACATTACAGAACGTAATGTGTGCACAGTTTATATATATAAATAAATCACAGCCATATTCAATCCACTAGTGGATGAAGCCTCTCCACGAAGCGAGGAGGTGGTCTATGGCTCCCACGCTGACCAGACGTGTTTATATATATATATATATATATATATATATATATATATACATATAGCCTCTCCCTGAATGGAGGAGTTGGTCTACTGCTCCCAGGCTAACCAGACGGGTTGGGAGAGGAGAGCCTGAGCTCTCACTGTGATCGCCACTATCTTTTATTCATAGCAGCTCCCCAATTGTAACACGATGCTGGGTGGGCACCGTTCCAGACCCGCACGCCTTGGGAAAATCCTTGGCAGCGTCGGGAATCGAACCCGAGACCCGTCAATGCATAGTCAGACACGCTAACAACTAGGCCAAAGTAGTGTTATATATATATCCGGGTTGGAGTTACTGGTCTTCCACCAGGCGCCTCCCCAGGTGGTGGATAGGGGAATGCCGACCAGATATGGTGGGTACCGGAAATATTCCGGGGCGGACCAAAACCAGTACTACTGCCTTGCAGTTAGTAGAGGGATCTACAAAGGCTAGGGGAAGATAACCCCGAGCAAAAAATATCATGGTGAGGGGAAGCAGCATCACCATTACCACTCTGAGGCTGAAGATGAATGACATCGGCAAGGCTCAGAGACGGACAGAGGGAGACGTCTTGAATGTCTACCTTTACTGCGAGGTTGTAGAGCTGACAACTTTACACCGCTAAAACATGTCAAGAAATAGTAACAGATGGTTTATGGATTCTCCGGGCTGGGACTGCTTCAGGGGGCTCTATGAACAGGATTAAGAAAGACTTTAGAATAGGAACGTGGAACGTACGAACATTATACCAAACGGGCGCTCTTCAGGTGGCGGTACGCGAGACCGAGAAGTACGTGCTAGACATATTAGCGATACAAGAAGTTCGGTGGGAGGGTCAAGATAGCATCCTACAGGGCAAGTACACGTTCTACTACCGGGGAACACAGTCTCACGATTTCGGAACAGGGTTTCTCATTAAGAATAGTATCCTTCAGGCGGTTCAGAATATAGAGTTCGTAAACGAAAGACTATCATACGTTACGATACGTACTCGATGGGGCAACACGGTTTTATTAAACGTCTATTTCTCCGACCGAGGTGGCTACTGATAACGACAAAGATAAATTCTACGATGAGCTAGAAAGGTTGTTTGTCCGATTACCGAAGTATAATTCGAAAATTGTGTTGGGTGATTTCAATGCAAAGGTAGGGAGGGAAGAAAAATATAGCCCTACTATAGGCAAATACAGTCTTCACGAAAATACCAACAACAATGGAGAAAGACTGATTTCGCGATTTCGAAAAACTTACTGATAAAGAGCACGTAATTTGAACACAAAGATATACACAAATACACATGGGTATCTACGGACTACAAAACTCTCAACCAGATCGATCACGTATTAGTAGACAGACGAAGACACACCAACATAATGGACGTTAGGTCGTACAGAGTTACGGAAGGTGACACCGACCATCAATTAGTGATCACAAAAGTAAGGGAAAAATTATGCATCGCGAAGAGAGAAAGCAAGGGATCAAAACAACTGAAATTCGAAGTGAAACTATTAAATAATCCGAGCATAAGAGCAGATTACCAACTCGAACTCTCAAATAGGTTCGAAATCCTAGCCGACTAGAGTAATAATAATGATGATATTAATAATGAAATTGATGTAAGTAAGATGTGGGAGGCAATTCGTGAAACAATTAAGAGCGCAGCGAAGGAACGCGTAGGTGACAAGAAACAACAGAAAAACAAACCTTGGTTTGATGAAGATTGCATTAAACTTCATGAAGAACGAAAACAAGCAAGGCAACGATGGCTAAGTAATAAAAGCGAAGCAAATACCAACCACTACAGTAACGCGAAACGAGACGCCACACTCGGGTTCAGAAACAAAAAGCGAGAATATCTGACGCAGAAGATTCAGGAGATTGAGGAAAACGGGAAGACAAATAACATACGCGATTTATACAAAGGGGGAAACTCGTTAAGAAAAGGTTACCAACCGAGGTTAGGAATGATTAGAAATGAACGTGGAGATCTTCAGGCGGATCCGACTAAAATTGTCGATGTGTGGAAAAGTTATTTCGATAAACTTCTTAATGTACACAGCGGGAAACAAACTCCAGGATTTTTGGAATTTTGAAATCCATACCGCAGAACCGTGGATTCCCTAACCTAGCGAGATCGAGATCGAAATGTCGGTTAAGTAATTGAAAAATTTCAAATCACCAGGAATAGACAATATTCCAGCCGAATTAATTAAAACAGGAGGAACGGTACTAATCAAGAAACTACATAAATTGATAAGTGCTATATGGAGAAAAGAGGAGCTCCCAAAGGAATGGAAAACATCAATAATTGTTCCGATTTACAAAAAAGGCGATAACGAACTGCAATAATTACAGCCGAATCTCGTTACTTCCAACCTGTTACAAGGTATTAATTAATATTCTGTTAACACGCCTAAGTGTATACGTAGATGAAATAATTGGAGATCACCAATGTGGATTTAGAACAAATAGATCCACGTTGGACCAGATTTTTGCTTTGAGACAAATTTTGGAGAAGAAATGGGAATACAATGGGACGGTTCATCATCTATTCATTGATTTTAAGAAAGCATATGATTCTGTGAAAAGGGAAAAGTTATACAGTATCCTGATACGATTTGGAATTCCAAAAAAAAAAAATGGTTCAACTAGTGAAGATGTGTCTCAGCGACCCCATAAGCAGAGTACGGATAAGTAATAATATGTCAGATAGTTTCAAGATTCGCAACGGATTGAAACAAGGCGACGCCTTGTCACCACTACTGTTTAACTTTGCGTTAGAAAATGCGATTTTAAAAATTAAAGGGGACTAAAAGGGGCTCTCATTGAATGGTTTGAATCAACTGTTTGTATACGCGGATGATGTAGATTTAATAGGGGACGATATAGATGCACTACAAAGCAACACCGATGTCTTAGTAGAAGCGTGCGATGAGATAGGTCTACAGGTAAACATAGATAAACAAAATACATGATAACAAGCAGAAGCACAGGGAATGAACGAATTAAAACATAAGAATTACGGATGAGGTCATAGAGAAAGTAAACAAATTT